>PVIW01003918.1:0-53245 GCA_004026585.1 Noctilio leporinus
TGAGTGTTGGCTTGCAAACTGGAAGATAGCAGGTTCCATTCCCAGTCAGGACACATGTCTGGGTTGCAGGCCCCTGGTCCCCAGTTGGGGGCATGCGAAAGGCAATTGAATGATGTTTCTCTCCCTCTCTTTCTCCCTCCATTCCCCTCTCTCTAAGAATAAATAAATAAATAAAATCTTTAAAAAATAATAATAAATAACAGCTTTAAAAAAAAAAAAAAAAAAAAAGGAATGCAATTATTCTGATTCCCAGTACAGTGTTTGTGTGTGAAAAAGGAAAGGAGGCATTATTCAAAAGCTACACAATTTTGGAACAATAGCTTTCCACATGCTTTAGTCACTTAAGCCTATCAACTAAAGCTAAAATATTATTTTAAGTATATTTTATTGATTATGCTGTTATAGTTATCCCAATTTTCTTTCCCTTTGCTACCCTCCTCCCAGTTTCCCCCTTTTCTCCTGCAAACTCACCCCACTTAGTTCATGGCCATGGGTCATGCATGTAAGTTTTTTGTCTTCATCTTTTCCTATACTATTTTTCACATCCCCCTGTCTATTTTGTACCTACCAATTATGCTTCTTAATCCCTGCACCATTTCCCCATTTCTCTCTATTCCCCTTCCCAGTTGATACCCCTCCAAACGATCCTCATACCTATAACTCTGTTCCTATTTTGATTGTTTGCTTAGTTTGTTTTTATTTTCTATTTTTAGGTTCTGTTGTTGATAGTTATGAATTTTTTTGGTTACTTTAATGTTCATAGTTTTGATCCTCTTTTTCTTAAAGAAGTCCCTTTAATATTTCATGTAATAGCCCTGGCTGGTGGCACAGTGGGTAGGTGTTGGCCTGCAAACCCAAAGGTTGCTGGTTCGATTCCCTAGCCAGGGCACAAAATGAGGTTGCAAGCCTGGTCTCCAGCCAGGTCTGTAGCTGAAAGCAAGTGGAAAAGGCAACCATACATTGATGTCTCTCTCCCTCTCTGCCTCTCCCTCTTCCTCTCTCTCTAAAAATAATGAAATAAAATCTTTAAAATTTTTTCATGTAATAATGGCTTGGTGATGATGAACTCCTTTAGCTTTACCTGGTCTCGGAAGCACTTTATCTGCCCTTCCATTCTAGATGATAGCTTTGCTGGATAGAGTAATCTTGGTTGTAGGTTCTTGCTTTTCATCACTTTGAATACTTCTTTTCTGTCCCTTCTTGCCTGCAAAGTTTCTTTTGAGAAAGCAGCTGATAGTCTTACAGGAACTCCTTTGTAGGTACCTCTCTTCTTTTGTCTTGCTGCTTTTAAGAATCTCTATTTTTTTAATCTTTAGCATTTTAATGATGATCTGTCTTGGTATGGTCCTCTTAGGGTCTAGCTTGTTTGGGACTCTCAGTGTTTCCTGGACTTATATATCTGTTTCCTTCACCAAATTTGGGAATTTTCCTTTCATTATTTTTTCACATAAGTTTCAATTTCTTGCTCTTCCTCTTCTCCTTCTGGAACTCCTATGATTTGGATGTGGGCATGTTTAAAGTTGTCTCAGAGGTTCATAAGACTCTCCTCACTTTTTTCAGTTCTTATTTCCTCCTTCTGTACTGGTTGACCGTTTATGTCTTCCTTCTGTTCCAAGTCATGGATTTGAACCCCAATTTTCTTCTCTTCACCATTGGTTTTGTGTGAATTTTCTTTCATTTCACTTAACATAGACTTCACTTCTCCCCTTATGCATTTGCCATACCTATCAAATCTGTGAACATCTTTTTTTTTTTTTTTTTAATATTTTATTTCATTATTTTTTAGAAAGAGGGGAAGGAAGAGAGGCAGAGAGGGAGAGAGACATCAATGTATGGTTGCTTTTCACCTGCCTCCAGTCACAGACCTGACTGGAGACCTGGTTTGCAACCTTGTTATGTACCCTGGCTGGGGAATCGAACCTGCAACCTTCGGGTTCGCAGGCCGGCACCTTATCCACTGAGCCACCAGCCAGGGACATGTTTTTTTAAAGAATTTATTTATTATTGTTAAAGAGAAGGGCAGGGAGGAGGGAAGAAAGGGAGAGAAACATCAGTGTATGGTTGCCTTTCTTTCACCTGCCTCCAGCTATAGACACTTGGCAGGACACCTGGCTTGCAACCTGGTTATGAGCCCTGGCTGGGAATCAAACCAGCGACCTATGGGTTTGCAGGCCAGTGCCTTATCTACTGTGCCACCAGCCAGTGCTAAGTCTGTGAACATCTTTATTACCAGTGTTTTGAACCCTGCATATGTTAGATTGGCTATCTCCTTGTCTGTCAGGTTAGCTATCTTCTCATGGATTAGTTCTCCCACTGGAAACTTGATGTGTTATTCTCTCTTTTGGGCCATACTTCTCTATCTCCTCAACTTAACAGGTTCCTGTGTTTGCCTTTGTGTCTTAGGTAGAGCTGTTGCTCCTTTAAGTTGTAAGAGGTGGAGACTTTGGTATTTGTCATTCCTGGGCAACCCATTTTACCATGTTGTGGCACTGTATGTGGGGCATGGGTCTAGAGGGAACAATGCTGCTTGCCCAGCACTTGCCCCTTTTCCAGGCACTTCTCGCACTTCCCATATGGGACTAGCTCCTCCCTAGCTATTGCCCTGGCCGTGGTTCCCAGAGTGGGTGGGTCTGTGGACATTTTAGGGCCTTGGGATCCTCTAAACAAATGGACTCTGCTGAGAGACTGGCAGTTTCTTCATTGCCCCAACCCGCACTGGTTTTCACAGTGAGATGCCATGAGGCTTTATTTTTCCCAGCACTGGAACCATGAGATACATGATCTTGTTCTGGTGCTAGGAGTGCTCCCCAGGTGCCCCTCCCTACTTTTAAAAAAATGTGTGACTGTGCTTTCTGCCTGCTGGCCACAGCTGCTGCCACTGCCTCCACACCGCATCCTTTCTGCTCTGGCTCTGCCCTTCCTACCTGTCTGGATAAGTATTTCTTCTTTATATCTTTGTTTGTTGGACTTTCATGCAGCTTGATTTTCTGGAACTTCTGGTTGTCTCCTGTATTAAGGTAGTTGTAGCCCTTCTTAGTTATGGAGAGAGACACAGCGTATCAACCTATACCTCTATCTTGGCCAGAAATTCAAACTAAAATCTTTTAACTCTTGAGTTCCCCTATTATTCCTCCTGCTATTTTTTAATTTTCTTATTTCTTTAAGATTAGTTTACAAACTAAAACAATACATGCTACAAAAGCTACACAATTTTGGAAGAACGACAGGTCCTGTCACCTCTAGACTACCCAAAGAAGAATAACCCTGCCACCCTCTGCCAGCCCAGCCCAGTCCTAGGCTGCACCTAGAGTTCCTTCTCCCATTTAAAATACTGTTTTTTGTGAAGCTGAGGTGGCTGCAGCACAGTCATCCAGGCATCCCCAAGGAAGAAGAAAATAGCTGGTCTTTCTCTCTCAGCACCTGCATTCTGGACCTTATATTTTCTGTAGCCCAATTGTACAGACTTGAGTCTACCTGTCAATCTTTCTTTTCTCCCCCTGTATTTTTCTTTTATATATATATAGCTGTCACTTCTTCGCATCGAGTCACCTGGATCTTTCCTATGTCCTTGTTTTTCTTTTTTCCTTTTTTTCTATTCAAGAGCAGCCTTCACTTGTGTATTCTGTCTCTTTTCATCTATGTCATTGGTGAAATGTGAAGACACAATTGTATTCCCTAATTTTTACTTCCTGGGATGATACAGTGGGAAGTAGCTGGGATAATTTTTATTTTAAGATAATGAAAGAAACCCTTGTATATTTGTATATCTATTGTGTGTTGTTTTAAACTTACAGAATATTTTGAAAACAAGAAAAACTAGTGGTTGAAAATATGTATGTTTACAATAAAAACTTCCATAGCCTAATGTAAATAATTGACAGGAATCAGACAATTATTATTTTTTTAATGAATGAGTGATCTTTTATTAAGCATCAAAGAGTAGAGTCTTGAATTGCCTTTTGACTCTGCTGAAAATATGCCATATCTTTTTTTTTATTGTTGACACTATTACAGATGTCCCCATTTTCCCTGCCTTTGCCCTCAATATGCCAAGTCTTTATTCCTAAAATACCAAATTGTTTGTTTGAAAACACCTTTAGGAGTCATGTTCAGGGAAGCTGAGTAAAATATCAAGAAAAAAAAAATATTTAAAGCCCAAGACAGGTAGCTCAGTTAAATAAAGAGTATTGTACCAATAGGCCAAGTTTATGGGTTCGATGCCTGGTCAGGGCACATACAAGGAGCAACCGATGAGTGCATGAGTAATTGAAACAACAAATCTGTCTCTCTCTCCCTCTCCCTCTTTCTTCCTTTTCCTCTCTTTCTAAAATCAATTTTTAAAATTAAAAAGAAAAAATTTGCCTTGGCTGGTTGCACACTGGATAAGGTGCGGGCCTGTGAATCCAAAGGCCACTGGTTTGAGTCCCCCAGCCAGGGCACATAATGAGATTGCAAGCCAGATCTCCAGCTAGGTCTGTAGCCGAAGGCAGGTGAAAAAAGGCAACCATACATTGATGTCTCTCTCCCTCTCTGCCTCTCTCTCTTCCCCTCTCTCTAAAAATAAAAATAATAAAATCTTAAAAAAAGAAAAAAAATTTAGCAAGGGGGAAGTGAAAGACTTTACGGTAATGGACAAGTCTTTGGGTCCTAAGAATATTGTAATAATTTGTAATGGACAGAGCAGAGGTAATTGCTTTCTTCTACTTTAAGTACTTTTAAGATAGTTGAACTAACAAAACTTGGAAATGAATGGTGTATCAATCTGGGACCTTGAGGAGTATCCCAGGTTTTCTCTGCCTTTTAAGACTTAGCTATTGATAAGAGGTTCCCTGTTTAACCCCTTATTTTGTCAGCATTTGCATCTTTGTAGCCCAGAAACTTGGTTTCGTGTGTTTTTCCTACTTTTGGACAAATTGGCCTTTTGTCAGTAGGTGTGCTGTATGCAAGATACTACTTCAGCCTGGAGTTTGGATAAGCACTAGCTGCTGGATGTGAATCAATGGAGGCTTTACTTTGAAAGTGAAAAGTTCAGTGTGTATATTTTCTTCCTTCTGCAATGTACTTTTCTAGAAATAGTACTTGGGTTTCTTTCATTAGTTTCCCCAAACCAACTCCCACTTTCACCTACCCAACCATCTTTTTAGGTATAAACTATTGCTTTTTGTTTAAATGCAATTTATGGCAAAGTTGTATAATTTTCTTTGAAAAATGAAAAATTGATATGTACATGAGTACCTCTTGTTTCTTTTCCTTTTCAAGCTTCAATCACCAAGTTATTTATAGATCTGGTTTGGAAAAACGTAGAAGAGAAAGACTGCTTCATTTGGAGTAAATGAAGTTATCATCAATTATTGTAAATGGGTTTTAGAAACTTAATGGTTCTGTCTTAAGAAAGTAACAACGCTTAATTCTCTAATTTTATCAACTGTAAACATGCAGTTTTTCCCAGCTCTCAATTGTTCCTGTTAGATAGCTAGAGCTGAAAAGATGTAGTATTTATTTTAAGGTACATTCACAATTATATAGTGAAGCTGAGAAGTGACTAACGCCTTACCAGCTACCTTATCAAGTATAAAGGAATCAGTTGCTCATTACTCATGCTTCTATTCTGCAGATATTCAAAAACATCAGGCAAAATGTTTAAAAATTTTTCACTTTAACTAATTTTAATAATAGTTATTCTCTTTTACTTGTTGAATTTGTTCCAGGACTGGGGCGGTAAGGGACGGAACTCACTGATTAAGTTTAAAGAGTAATTAAACCCTGGCTGATGGCTCAGTGGATAGGTGCCAGCCTGCAAACCCAAAGGTCGCTGGTTCGATTCCCAGCCAGGGCACACAACCAGGTTGCAAGCCAGGTCTGTAGCAGGAGGCAGGTGAAGGCAACCATACACTGATATTTTTCTCTCTTTCTTCCTCCTTCCCTGCCCTTCTCTCTAAAATAATAATAATAATAAATAAAAATAATAATTGATTATACAGTATTTTTATCATAAAGATCCAGGAAGATAGTTACCTAATTCTCTTTTTAAATTAGCAATGCATATGAGTGCAGACCAACATCTTTGCAACTAAAAAGTCTAAATTATATTTAAAAAATAAAATTTTGATTGACTTGAGAGAAATAAACATCAATTGATTTGTTCCACTTATTGTTTAGAAGATTTTATTTATTTGGTTTTAGAGCAAGGGGAGAGGAGGGAGAAAGAGAGGGTGAGAAACGTTGATTGGTTGCCTCTCACACACACCCTGAGTACCCCAGGCATGTGCCCTGACCAAGAATTGAACTCGTGATGTTTACTTTGTGGTACTAATAGAGATCTAATCAGATCACTGAGAAGTAGGGAGGGGCTATAGGAGGAGTTTTCTGAGGCAACTGGTAAGCAATCTACGATGGAATTGGCTGAGAAGCTAAATGTCTCCAAAGTGCATGGAAATAAAAAGGGCTGTCACTCTGGCTCTCAGGCTCTTCTTCCTTGGGGATGACAGGGTGATCATGCTGCAGCTGTCTGCATTTCCCAACGGGAGGGCATTTTGATGGGAAGGAACTCCAGGCACAGCCTGGGATCAAGCTGGCCTAGCTGAGGGTTGCAGGTTTATTCTTTGCGTGTTCTAGAGGGAGGGAGCTCTGAGGCAGAAACCTGCCGTTCTTCCAGAATTATGTAACTTTTGTATCTTATGTTGTTTTAGGTTGTAAACTAGCCCTATAGAAATAAGATAACTAAAAACAGAATGCTAGGAGAACCCAGGTGTTTAAGTATAGCCTTAATTGATAGGCCTAGGTGACTAATTCTATGGAAAGCTGTTATTCCAACATTATGAAGCTTTTGAATAAAGACTCCTTTCCTTTATCACCAAACCTTTGTCTCTGGAATTTTGCCTAGAGGAAGGAAGCAGACAGCAGGACCCCAGCTTGCTGTTTGGTAATTTTACAATACCCAACCAACTGAGCCACACCAGTCAGGGCTATATTGTTCCACTTATTTACGCATTTATTGGTTGAGTCCTATAATTGCCCTGACCAGGGATTGAACACACAACCTTGGCGTATGGGGATGATACTGTAACTAAAGCTACCCAGCCAGGATTATTCTTCACTTTTGGTTTATTTTGTGATTTATCACATGAACAGATACCATTTAGTCATATATTATTACAGAATTAAGCTGGTTAGTTCATGTTTCCTCACTTTCACGGTATTTACTTTCCTGATTTCCTTGTAAAATTGGCTTTCATTTAATTTTTTTTTCAAAGATTCCATTCATTATTTTCAGAAAGAAGTGAAGAGAGAGCGGCAGAGAGGGAGAGAGAGACATCTTTGTATGGTTGCCTTTCACCTGCCTCCAGCTACCGACCTGGCTGGAGACCTGGCTTGCAACCCGGTTTTGTGCCCTGGCTGGGAATCGAACCAGCGACCTTTGGGTTTGCAGGCCTGCACCTTATCCACTGTGCCACCAGTCAGGGCTTGCTTTCATTTAATTTTCAACTTTGAGAGCAAAGAATTTAACTCGGGCTCTGGATTTGTTTTGTCCAATTACTGCTTATAATAGTTACATTATTTTTACACACTATTACTTCCTTTGTTTTTCCTTCCCAGAGGGCTTTAATCATATTAGCACCATTCAACTTAGTTTCTGTATTTAGCTCCATAAAGGTGGGCTATGGAGGGATGTACATGTACAAGTGAAGTTATGGGTGATGCAAATGATCATGAGTCTGAAATGGGAAATAGAAGTAATCAGAAATTATCTCCTAAATTATTTCTGGCTTTATTTAAACTGGCCAGTCTACCATCTCCTTGCTATCCCAGTTTCTACATAAAATACAGAGTCTGCTTACCTCTGCCACTCAGAAGTATTAGATACTTTTTATAGCCCTTCCATCTTAAAGGTTGAATAAGGGATATAAGGCAGCAGATCCTGCTGAGTTTGATTTGGGACTTCCAAGAAGCTTTCTGAAATAACTATCCTGCTTCTAATAACTGACAGCCCCAGTTGGACAGTAAATATATATATATATATATATATATATATATATATATATATATATTTTTTTTTTTAGAAGAACTTGCAAAGCCCTTCCAGTTTTTTTTGTTTTTTTTTTTTAAGATTTTATTTCATTATTTTCAGAAGGAGGGGAAGGGAGAGAGGCAGAGAGGGAGAGAGACATCCATGTATGGTTGCTTTTCACCTGCCTCCAGCCACAGACCTGACTGGAGACCTGGTTTGCAACCTGGTTATGTGCCCTGGCTGGGGAATCGAACCTGCGACCTTTGGGTTTGCAGGCCAGCACCTTATCCACTGTGCTACCAGCCAGGGCAGTAAATATATATTTTAAGCTAGAAAAATACTATTTCATTTTTTCCAAATTTTTAGTTTTTTACAAATTTTAGTTCTACCTAACATTGGAAAGAAAGTGTAATGATCATGTTATATACCTTTTACCTAAATGTATTGGTTGTTAACATTAATATTTTGCCTTATATACCATATGTGTGTATATGTGTGTGTATCTAAAATATACACACATATTTACTTCTTAAATTTGAAAACTTTGGCAGAGAACTAGAAACTATAAAAAGTGACATAAAAAAAACCCCCACACAGCAATTTGTAAATGAACAAAATGAAAACTCTAGGTTGAGACAGTAATGAACACTGAAATTTGTAAGGTCAGTGAGACTCAAATCTGATGACCTTGTCAATCTATCTGCAAGTACAGAAAGAAATAAAGACAGAAGCAGAGATGAGAAAGCATGCAACTTCAGGGAGAGAAAAATGCAGAGAGAGTAGCTTCCTGACTATTTTTCAGTTTAGCCTCTTTCCACTACAAATGATGACATAATAAACATCTTTGTACACATATGCTTATGCACTAGTATTTTTATTTATATAGAAATTATCCCATATGCTACATTAAAACAATGTCTTACATTGTAAAAGGTACTGCCACATTACTTTCCAAAAAGATCAGAGCAATTATTATTTCCCCCATCAATGTGTGAGAGTTCTCATCCCCCCACATTGTTTCCATTACTAAATGTTATTGATGTTTTGATATATTGCCAATCTGGAGAGTTAAAAATGGTATTTTAAAAAGTCTGTTTTGCATAAAAACAGACATGACCAACAGAATAAAAGAGAGAACCCAGAAATAAACCCTGGCATATATAGTCAAATAATTTTCTGTGTATCAAAACCATTTCAATTTGGAAAAAAAAATTTTTTTTCAACAAATAGTATTGGGAAAACTGGATATCCACATGCAAAGTCCCTTACCTTATACCATATACAAAAATTAACTAAAAATGGATTGAAGACTTGAATGTAAGAACTAAAACTCTCAGAAGAAAAAAATAGTGGAAAAAGTTCATATCATTATATTTGGCAATAATTTCATATATACGATACCAAAAGCACAGGCAACAAAAGAAAAAATAATCAACAGAATAAAAAGGCAACCCACAGATGGGAGAAAATATTTGTAAATCAGATATCTGATAAGAGATTAATATCCAGCCCTGGCCAGTAGCTCAGTTGGTTAGAGTATCATCCCCATATGCCAAGGTCGTGAATTCGATCCCTGATAAGGGGACATACAAGAATCAACCAAGGAATGCATAAATAAATGGAACAGCCAACATTGGTTCCTCTGTCTCTGTCTGTCTTTACCTTTTTATCTAAATCAATAAATAAAAATTGAAAGAAAAGAGATTGATAATCAGAATTTATAAAGAACTCCCACACCTCAACAAGGGCAAATAAAAGAAACAACCTAATTAAAAATGGGCAAAGGAATTGAATAGACATTTCTCCAAAGAAAATATATAAATGTCCAATAAGAGCATGAATGATGCTCAACATCACTTCACCAGGAAGATGCAAACCAAAAGCACAATGAGATATCAATTCACATCCACTAGAATGACTATAATAACAAAGTTAGAGATTAACAAGTGTTGGTGAGACTTGGAGAAATTGGAAACCTCATATATTGTTGGTGAGAATGTAAAATAGTGCAACATTTTAGAAAACAGTATAGTAGTCCCTCAAAAAATTATACATAGTCTGGCCCTGGCTGGTGGCACCATGAATAAGGCACCAGCCTGTGAACCCAAAGGTCGTTAGTTTGATTCCCCAGCCAGGGCACATAACCAGGTTGCAAGCCAGGTCTCCAGCCAGGTCTGTATCTGGAGGCAAGTGAAAGGCAACCACACATTGCTGTCTCTCTCCCTTTCCCCTTCTCTAAAAATATTAAAATCTTTTTTTAAAAATTTAAAAATAAAATAATAAAAAATAAGTATTGAATATTGCTGAGAAGTTAAGATAAAGGTAGAGATAAGGCCATCGGGTTTGGCAAGATGGAGGTTATAATGACCTGGACAAGGTAGTTTCCGTAGAATAGTGGAGATAAAAACTAAGTTTGAATCAATTGAAGAGAAACTAGAGATGAGAAAGAAGAGACATACCTTTTGAGTAGTTTCATAAGGAAATAGGATGATAGCTGGGAGGGAAACTATTTATTTATTTTAAAATATTTTTATTATTTTTAGAGAGAGGGGAAGGGAGGGAGGCAGAGAGGGAGAGAAACCTCAATGTATGGTTGCCTTTCACCTGCCTTCAGCTGTAGAATTGGCTGGAGACTTGGCTTGCAAACTGGTTATGTGCCCTGGCTGGGAATTGAACCAGCAACCAGCGACCTATGGGTTTGTAGGCTAGCGCCTTAACTACTGTGCCACCAGCCAGGGCTCACTGTATATTCTATTTCTGCCCTTTGTTTTTCTATTTATCATCATGTCTTGGAGACTGTCCCATGTAGGTATACAAAAAGGTCTCCTGCTTTCTTTATTGATGGTCGCATTGTGTTGTTATACCCTAATTTATGTATTCAATCCCCTAGTAATCCCAATCTTGAATATTTAAGTGGTTTTCAATCTTTTGCTATTTAAAGATGCAATGGAAAATTTTGTATATAGGTCTTTTCACATGTGTGAAAATATATCTGTAGGATAAAATTAATTAGAATATTGCTGAGTCAAAGGGTAAGTACATTGTAAGTTTGATTGATACGGTGCCAAAATGCTTTTATAATTTGTACCAATATACCCTACCAGCAATGATGAGAATACCTATTTCCCCATACAGTGTGTTATCAAATTTTTATCTTTGCTACTCTAGTAAGTGAAAAATGGTCTCTTGGTGTTGCACCAAAATGGTCCCTTTTAGTTTGCATTTCTTTTATTTTGAGTGAGGTTAAATATATTCTCAAAAGTTTAAAAGCTATTTGTATTGTCTCTTCCTATCTTTTGCACATTTTTCTAATATGTGTTGGTCTTTTTATTGAGTTTTAGAAGCTCTTAATATATCAAACAAGTTAGCCAGGTCTTTGTGATGAGTTGCAAATATGTCTTTTCACTTTGTTTACAGTGATTTTTTTTTCTGCAGAATTTTAATTAACTTTATTTTTTTAAGATTTTAGGCCCTGGCTGGGGGCACAGTAGACAAGGCGCCATCCTAAGAACCCAAAGATCACTGGTTCAATTCCCAGCCAGGGCACATAACCAGGTTGCAGTCCAGGTCTCCAACCAGGTCTGTAGCTGGAGGCAGGTGAAAAGCAACCATACATTGATATATCTCTCCCTTCCCCTCTCTCTAAAAATAATAAATAAAATATTTTAAAATAAATAACTAAATAGATTTTATTCCTTTATTTTTAGAAAAAAGAGAAGGAATGTAAGAAACATCAACCTGTTGCTACTTTTACCCACCCCAAATGGGCACCAAACCCATAACCTAGTTGTGTGCTCTGACCTAGAATCAAACCAGCAACTTTTGCTTTGCAGGGCAATGCCCAACTAACTGAGCCACATTGGTCAGGGCTTTGAAGAATTTTTAAAAACAGTTGAATTTATGTGTTTTGTATCACACTTGAAAAACCTTCCCCACTCTAAAAACAAAAACAAAAAAACCCTCCCCCACTCTAAAATTATTATTATTGTTATTATTATTATTATTATTATTACTATTATTATTTTACAGAGAGGGGAAGGGAGAGAGGCAGAGAGGGAGAGAGACATCAATGTATGGTTGCCTTTCACCTGCCTCCAGATACAGAGCTGGCTGGAGACCTGGCTTGCAACCTGGTTATGTGCCCTGGCTGAGGAATCAAACTAATGACCTTTGGGTTCACAGGCTGGCACCTTATCCACGGTACCACCAGCCAGGGCTTTAAAATTATGTTTTAAAATATCACAGAAAAGTTTTTTTAAGTATGAGAAAGGAGATACTAGAGCATGCATGCTTGCATATTTTCAGCAGAAAGGGAGGAATTGATGATGCAGAAAGGTTAGGGAAAATTTCAGGAGCAAGGTCCATGACTGGGCTAGGAGAAGATGGGATACGGAGCCTAAATGAGATGATTGACCTTCAGTAGAGATAAGGACACTTTTCCCTTTGTCACAGGAGAGAAAACAGAGAATATGGGTACTGATACAGATGTGGGTGGATGTGACGGTGAGAGGATGAGAAAGTTTCTACCTGATTACCTGTATTTTCCCAGTGACATAAAAGGCAAATACATTGGCTGGGTTCATGGCAGGAGGATGTTGTTATGATTTGAGGAAAGATGAAGATTTAGAATGTTTGGAGTCCTTATTGGATGAGATGTTCTAACTTCTGTTTATCTCTCCCTCCCTACCTTGTTTCTACCCCCACCTTAAGACAAAGATAATTTGTTTAAAGATTTTATTGTACAATGATTGCATCTTATGGAGTGATTTGATTTCCCTTTGAAAACTCCTTTATCCTTGGAGAATGCTTAGTATGATTAGATTAGTATAAATGACTTGGCTTCAATGTGCTATGCATGTGTTCCTAGTGGGGTGACCTTGTCTTCAAGAGGTGTTTCAGTTTACCCTTTGGAAGACAACTGAAAGCTTCTCCACACATAATTCACTTTCTGTACTCACCACACAGCTGCTAAAAGCTCTACCATTTGGTCTTGAATAACTTGCCTCCTCTTTGTTTATGTGACATTTATGTATATGTAAAGAAAGGATTTGATTGGGTTGATATGTTATTACTCATTATTAAGTGCTGCTTTTGAACATTAAGCTACCACTACTACCTTAATGGTGGTTGGCTATCCTGTACGTAGTTACCTTTAGCTTGTGTTTTAGCTGCTGGTTAAACAGCTATGGTAGTAGAATTTGTTTCATTCAAAACAGGTTGTATGAGTCATAGCATTTGAGCAGGAAAGAACAGTTTATTTTGCCTAGAAGGGCGACATGTACCTGCCAAGCCCAGATGGCTATATGGACTCCTTCTTATCTTTTGTCTCAGAAATTAATTCTACTTTTAGGAATCTAATCTAAGGAAATAATCCCAAAGAGGCAGTATAGCAGAATAGTTAAAAACACAGAGACTTTGGAATCAGATACACTTAGAATTGAATTCCAAATGGTGATGTTAAGTATCTACTAGATTTTTATTTCTCTGTTCCTCAAGCCATCACTATGCAATTTTTTAAAAAAGACCTTCATTGGGATATTATTCACATACTATAAAATCCATTCACTTAAAGTATATATTTAATAGTTTGAATATAATCCACAGAGTTGTGCAACTATTATTCCAATCAACTTTAGGATATTTTAATCACCTCCAAAAGAAACCCCTTGCCCATTAATCAGTCCCCATCCTATAGAACACTACACAATCGCTAATCTTTTTGTCTCTATACGTTTGCCTATTTGGACTTTTAATATAATGGGATCATACAATATCTGATCTTTAGTGACTGGATGCTGCCATTTAGCATAATGTTTTCAAATGCACTCATGTTGTAGCATATATCTGTACTTGATTCCTTTTATTGCTGAGTAATTCTTTCATTGTTTGAATATGCTACTTTAATTTATCCATTCATCAGTTGGTGAACATTTGGATTGTTTCCAATTTTTAGCTATTATAAAAAATGCTGCTGTGAACATTCAGTATACCTTTTTGCATACAAGTTTTTGTGTATACATAAATTTTTATTTGTCTTGGATATACTCATAAACCTAGAAGTGGAATTGCTAGGTAATAGAGAGGTTTCTGATATAATAAGAAAACTATACTTAACTTTATTGAAGAACTGCGAAACTGTTTTTTTTTTTTTTAATTCTGCACCATTTTACCTTCCTATTGGCAATATATGAGGATTCCAATTTATCTGCATCATCACCAACTCTTGTTATTTTCTGTCTTTTTGATTATTTCTCATTGTGGTTTTGATTTCCATTTCTCTAATGACTAATGATGTTGGGCATCTTTTCATGCACTTATTGGCCATTTACATATCTTTTTCTGAGAAATGTCTATTCAAGCCCTTCGCGTGTTTGAAAATTTTAAGTTGTTTTTTATTGTTGAGTTGTAAGAGTTTTAAAAATATATTTCTGAGCACTAGTTCTTTATCAGGTTTGTAAATATTTCACCCACTATTGTAGGTTGTCTTTTCACTTTCTGGATGGTATCACTTATAGCATAAAGTTTTTGATATAGTTACATTTATATATATATATACACATATAAAAATGTATATACATATATATAGAGAGAGTTGTTGTTGCTTGTCTACTAAGTGTTTTGAATTCTTTTCCTTTAAGTCTATCCTGAACATACTCCAACCAGGCTTTGCCCTTACCACTCCACAAGGACCTCCATGTTGTTATCCAATGGTCAAGACTCAGTCTTCATTCTTATTTGACAGAACTGCCACCCACTCCTTGAAATGCTATGCGTTATTCACTAGGTTTCCAGGACACGACTCTCCTGGTTTTCTTGTACCTCGTTCACTGGCTTGGCTACTCCTCAGCTTCCTTTGCTGCTTCCTCCTCTTTGGAGAGCACCAGGATTCAGACATTGGATTTGTTTCTTTTCTCTGTATTCACTCTATGGGTGATTTCATCTAGCCCAACAGCTTTAAATATCATCTGTACTCTGACAACTCCCTAACTTATATCTCTGACTCAAACTCTGCCTAAAATATTCTTTCCCCAGCCCTGACCAGTACGACCCAGTTGGATGGCTGTCATCCCACAAAGTGAAAGGTCTCCAGTTCAGTTCCCAGTCAGGGCACTTGCCTGGGTTGTGGATTTGGTGTTTCTTTTGCATCAATATTTCTCTTGCTCCCCCTCTTTTCCCTCTCTCTAAAAATAAATATATGCCCTGACTGGGAATCAACCCAGTAACCTTTCATTTAGCAGACCGGCACTCAATTCATTGCACCACACCAGCCAGGACTAAATAAAATCTTTACAAAAAATAAAAAATAAATAAGATGTTCTTTCCCAGATATCTACATTACTTACTCTCTGCTACAGACTGAATTATGCCCTCCCCCTTCAAATGTATATGTTGAAGCGCCAATGTAATGATTTGGACACAGGGCTTTTATGAAGGTAATTAAGATTGAATGAGGTTATAAGGGTGGGGCCTTGATATAGTAGAATTAGTGTCTACATAAGAAATTGAGAATGCTGCTGGGTAGCTCAGTTGGTTAGAGCATTGTCCTGATATACCAAAATTGTGGCTTCCAACTCCTGTCAGGGCACGTATAAGAAGCAACCAATAAATATGCAAACAAGTAGAACAAAAAATTGATGTTTCTCTCTCTCTGCCTCTCCCTTCCTCTCTCTGAAATCAATTTTTAAAATAAAGGAAAAAAAATAAAAAGAGATTGGGAGAGTTCTCTCTTCATATACTCACATCAAGTAAAGGCCATGTGAACACAACAAGGTTATGGTCTACAAGCCATAAAGAAAGCTCTCATTAGAACCTGAGCTTGCTGACAGCCTGATCTCAGGTTTCTAGCCTCTAGCACCGTGAGAAAATAAATGTCTATTGTTTAAACCACCCAGTCTATGGTATTTTCTTATGGCAGCCTGAGCTGGTTAATATGCTTCCTCTCTTCCGGTTTTTGCTCAGATGTTCACTTCTTCTTCTTCTTCTTCTTTTTTTTTTTTTTTTAGAGATTTTATTTATTATTTCCATAGAGAAAGGAAGGGAGAGAAATATCAATGTATGGTTGCCTTTCACCTGACTCCAGCCATGGACCTGGCTGGAGACCTGGCTTGCAACCTGGTTATGTGCCCTGGCTGGGGAATCGAATCAGCCATCTTTGAGTTCACAGGCCAGCACTTTATCCACTGTGCTACCAGCCAGGGCATATGTTCACTTCTTACTGAGATATTTTCTCACTGTCATGTTTAAAGTTGCAGCCTTGCCTAACTAACCCTGGTGTTCTCTTTCCCTTTTTCCTGTTTCTCACGTTTATTTCCTGCATCTGACATATATTACAGTTATACATTTTTATTTTATTGTCTATATCCCACCATTAAAATGTAAAGTTTTTAAGGTGAGAGACTTTTGTTCACTTTATTCACCTCTATATCCTTAACACCTAAAATAGTGCCAGGCAAAACATAGGCTTATAAAATATCTATGTTGAATGGATGATTACCATTGTAGCTTGAGGACATATAATAAAATTGGATATATTAAATTGGGATATAATGAAATTGGCTACTTCTTTAGCCAACAAGGGTAGAATTTAGGTCTTCATGGTTATTTCATAGGTGTAAGAACTGTTAACTTCCAGCTTTGTTGGCTTTATCAGTAAACAAAGCTCCTTCCCTAATGACCATTGCAATGAAAGGCTCTTGGTGAGCTGAGATGCTGTTTGTATCAATTTCATATGAACAGAGCCCAGTCCTAGAGCATTGTGCTTGAATGTTCCATTCAAACACCATGTGTACGTTGGTGGCTCCTCTGACTTGTTAGAGCTTCTTCAAAACTGTGTGGTCCACTGATGGTAATACTGTGTCCAGCTCCCCACCCACTCTATTTTTTTGGCTAGATATGATCTAAATGAAAATGTTTGAACATGGGAGTGCCTTCAAAGACTCAGCTTAAGTGTTGTCTTTGCTTCTCTACCAGTATCTGTGTTTTATATGCTGATCACTGTTATTTGGCAATTTAAGATAGATTGGTTTTTGATATTGTTTTATGGCAATTCTTTTTTTTTTTTTTTTTTTTTAGGATTATGGGACTTTTTCTTTTTATTTTTTAATTATTTTTTTTAATTTTATTGTTGTTGTATTATATCCATCCCCTTTTTGCTCCCCTCTGTCCCCCTCCCCACCCACCCATTCCCCCCAAAGTCAATCCCACCTGTTGTCCATGTCCATGGTTCCTTTATACTAGGTTCTTGTCTAAGCTGCTCCTCTTCTTTGCCTCTACCTCCCCCCTCCCCTGTTTTATGGCAATTCTTTGTATATGGTATGAGCAGGTCATCAAGAGTCAAAGAGACCACAAGTAAAAGATATGACCTAATTATTTTGATAATATAAGTTATACTGGTAGCCACTGCATTAGGAATTGTAACAGGAAAAATTTAACTGAATCAACTCTCATTGCTAAGTCAACTGATACTCTTGCTGGTTTTAATTAGTGTATATACTTATTATTACTTTGTATCAGCAGCTTTGGTCAATTAAAGTCAGGACAGATTATGTTTGATATATTCTACAATAGTATAACATGATACTTTAGATATACTTTTCCCACTGAGAATGACTTGAACAGTTATCTTGAAGTTTCCACAGTAACATAAAATAAAAATTAATTTTATTTATTTTTAAGACTTTATTCATTATTATTATTATTAAAGATTTTATTCATTATTTTTAGGGAGAAGAGCAGGGAGGGAGGCAGAGGGGAAGAGACACATCAACGTATGGTTGCCTTTCATTTGCCTCCAGCTATGGACCTGGCCGGAGACCTGGTTTGCAGCCTGGTTATGTGCCCTGACTGGGAATCGAACCAGCGGCCCTTGGGTTCTCAGGACAATGCCAATCCACTGAGGCACACCAGCCAGGGTAAAGTTAATTTTTAAAGTATTTACTGACTTTTTGATATCACAATAATGGTATTTACACCCAGGATCATTTATTTATGAGTGTTACTGTAAATATTATACAGTCTTAAGGAATTTTACTGAGTTTAACTATTCTAGTATCAAATCTTTCAAATCCTTTTATTACTGGACTTTCATATATTTCATTCTTTTAAATTTATTATTAGGCCCTTGCTGGCAGCACAGTGGATAAGGTGCCAGCCTGTGAGCCCAAGGGTCACTGGTTTGATTCCCAGCCAGGGCACATAACCATGTTGCAAGCCAGGTCCCCAGCCAGCTCTGTAGCTGGAGGCACGTGAAGGGCAACCATGCATTGATGTCTCTCTCCCTCTCTGCCTCTTTCTTTCCCCTCTCTCTAAAAATAATAAAATACAAAAATGTTTTTTAAAATAAATAAATGTATTATTATTAATGCTATTATTATTATTTTATCCTTACCCAAGGACTCTCTCTTTTTTTTTTATTGCTTTTAGAGGGAGAGAGGAACGTTGATTGGTTGCCTTCTCTCATGCATTCCTACTGGGGATGGAACTAACAACCTGGGTATGTGTCCAGACTGGGAATCACACCTTCAACCTTTCAGGCTACAGGACAACGCTCCAATGAACTCAGCCATACTGGCCAGGGCTCTAGTATTTTGAAAGGCATTATTTCTCAAGGAAGCCCTTCTAACTGTTGAATCTGTACCTGGTATACTTGAATTTGCTGGTGCGGTATGAACAGGGATAGATTAGTCTATGAATCCATATAGCTATGGAATGTGTATTTCCTGTACTCCACCTGCTAAACTGGAACAGCATTTATACTAGAAAATGCTACCATCCTTCTTCTGAGTTACTGCCCCTCTAAATAGATCCTCTTATTTAAACTTGGTTTGGCCAAGAAGCTTTAATAGAGTGTTTATTTATTTATAGACAGATGGGAAGGGAGGAAGAAAGAGAAGGAGAGAAACACTGATCTAGAGTATAACACCAAATCTTCAATCCCATCATGTGCTGGGATCAAATCAGTGACCTTTTGCTTTGTGAGACATTTCCCCAGCAACTGAGCCACTCCAGTCAAGGCTTTCTTTCTTTCTTTCTTTCTTTTCATTTATAGATGACAGACAGGGAGAGAGAGAGAGAAAGAGAGAGAGAGAGAGATTATTGTTCTATTAACTAAACATTGATTCCTGAGCCCTGGCTGGTAGCACAGTGGATAAGGCGCCAGCCTGCGAACCCAAAGGTCGCAGGTTCGATTCCCCAGCCAGGGCACATAACCAGGTTGCAAACCAGGTCTCCAGCCAGGTCTGTGGCAGGAGGCAGATGAAAGGCAACCATACATTGATGTTTCTCTCCCTCTATGCCTCTCTCCCTTCCCCTCTTTCTAAAAATAAAGAAAATCTTTAAAAAAAAAACAAAACACTGATTCCTTGATTTTTTAAAAAAGATTTTATTTATCACTTTCAGAGAGAGGGGAAAGGAGAGAGGCAGAAAGGGAGAGATACATCAATGTATCTCTCGGTTATGGACCCTGGTTATGGACCCTGGCTGGGAATCGAACCAGCAACCTTTGGGTTCTCAGGATGGCGCCTTATGTACTGTGCCACCAGCCAGGGCTATTCCTTGATTCTTGTATATGCCCTGACCAGAAATCAAACCTGCAACCTCAGTGTATTAAAGCAACACTCTAATCAACTGAGCTACCCAGGCAGGGCCAGAGAGGGCTTTAATTTTAATTCAGTATAACTGATACCACAACAAATTAAAGACCCCTCAAAACTACAATAAAGAATGAGACAGTATAATTTCAAGTCTTTTTTTTTTTTTTTCATTATTTTTAGAAAGAGGGGAAGGGAGAGAGGCAGAGAGGGAGAGAGACATCAGTGTATGGTTGCGTTTCACCTGCCTCCAGCCACAGACCTGACTGGAGACCTGGTTTGCAACTTGGTTATGTGCCCTGGCTGGGGAATTGAACCTGCGAGCTTTGGGAATTTCAAGTCTTAAATAGTATCATGGGAACTCAGATTTTCAGTCATTTTGAAAATTGATTAATTATATATATTAATTTATCATTCAGTAGCATTTATTGAGTACCTTTGTGGTGGGCATTTGCAAATG
This sequence comes from Noctilio leporinus, assembly GCA_004026585.1. NCBI lineage: Eukaryota > Metazoa > Chordata > Mammalia > Chiroptera > Noctilionidae > Noctilio > Noctilio leporinus. The sequence continues at coordinate 20,057 of PVIW01003918.1, forward strand.
CTGGAAATACAAATGTGATATGCTAAGGTTCTTGCCCTCATGGAGCTCACAAACTGCCAACTATTACTGGGCATGCTAATCCTATAAAAGAGAAACAAATGTTTTAATCCTTTGTGAAGAATGATTTTTGGGGAAACATAACATTGTAATATATTTTAGGAATACAAATGGTTGGGAGCAACTCACTTTTGGGTTTAAGGTTTTTTGTGTTTTTTTTTTTTTTTTTAAAGATCTTATTTATTTATAGAGGGAGTGGAAGGGAGAGAGAAAGCGAGGGAGAGAAATATCAATGTGTAGTTGCCGCTCATGCACCCTCAACTGGGACCTGGCCTGCAACCCAGGAGTGTGCCCAGACCTCAGAATCCAACCATTGATGCTTTGAGTTCCCTCACTAGCGCTCCATCCACCGAGTCACAAGCCACGAACCACATGAGGCAGGGCTCTGTCTGAGAGAGAGAAAGAGAGAGACAGACAAAGAAGAGGATGAAAATTTTTGATTTTTGATTAAGGGCTGAATTTGTATCTCACCTTTTACACTTACTATTATTCCTTTGACCCTGGTTAAGACACTTAACATCTATTAACTTTAGTTTTCCACAAATGTAAAGTAAGGTTGTTTCATACTTTGCAGCACTGTTCGAAGTATAGGAAAGAAAATATGTATATCTGGCATATAATGGACACAATTTTAAATGTTAGCTTTAACATTTTTTAAATTGAGTACATTGGCTTTAAGACTATAACTTGGGCCTTTTTCCTACCAGAAAAATAATTGTATTTGGAAATCTTTCCAAATCTATAATAATATCTTTTAATCTTACCAGGTTTCTAAGTTACTTAGGTTTCCTTATGCCCATATTGTCAGGACTGCTGGTTTGAAATCAGAAATCAGAAGGCTCTAGATGAACTTTTGATGGAGAGAATAATGTCTGGTTGAATTATGTTAGAAGAAAAATATTATGATAATAACTCAGTTTTCTACAGAAGGTAATTTATCCAATAATCTAGGGCATCTGTAGGGGAATTGAGAAAACTGCAGCAAGTGAAAAGGAACATGGAACTGCTTTTGAAAAGTCAATACTAGTCCTGGCAGGTGTGGCTCAGTGGATTGAGTGCTGGCCTGCTAACCAGAGGGTTGGTGGTTCATGGGGCGCATGACTGGGCTGCGGACCAAGCCAGCACCCCAGTTGAGGTGTGCAGTAGGCAACCAGTCTTTCTTGCACATGAATGTTTCTCTTCCTCCCTTTCCCTCTCTCTAAAAATAAATAAAATATTTTTTTAAAAAGTCAATACTACTCACTTCCAGGAAAGACTCTCACATTCAAAAACTATTTGTTCTTACTTTACACACAATGCTAATACACTTGGCTATACAGTTTCCTGGACACAGATTAGGAAGAGCACTGCCAAAGCCAGGAACTCGGGAAGTAGCAAGAGGTACTATCTAATAACTTAACAAAAGAGAGAGGAAACAGAAAATTATTAGAAGGACATAAAATAAAACAAAAACACGCCAGCCATGGATCATTTCAGGTAGAGCAAAGAGCCTATTATATTTTAATATTTCCCAAAGATCTATTACTTTGCACTCTAGTACCGAATGCTAATAATGACTAAGAAAATTACAAGTTAAATTATATTTACTATACTTTTCAAAAAGTCAGGGATCTGCTTTATTTTGTATTTAAAGGGATTAGTTTCAATATTTAGAAATGTAAGTCAAACTTTTCAGATTCTCCCAAGGTGTTAGATAAATGAAGCTTTTTTAAATTGTAATAACAAAGTCAGGGTAAATATCAACACAAACCTATTTACATTGACAGGTATTCCAAATATGTCTTTAGATCTGGTTGGCTGCTTTGACACCCCCCACCCCAAGCAAAAGAATAAATAATGCGTTCCTCTGCAAGCTGACGAGCTGAAAAAGTTGAACAGGCTCCCCTTGGTACGCCCAGCTCTGTGGAAGACAAAAAAGAGTAGAAAATAGGAAAATTATGTAACACCTTGTTCTGAGATCCCAAAGCTCAAAAGATGATCACATAAACAAGTCCCCAATGTAAATTATTTATACTGCTAATATAAACCTATGTAAGTTAACAAAGATTATATAAGAACAATTTATAAGCAATCCCTAATACGTATAAACTTTGTTTAAGAATTTGATAATGTCTTGGAGTCAATTACTGCTATGGTTCTCAGCCTTTGTGATACCTCTGCAGTTCTCAGGGAGTTATTTAAGGGCCAAAGTTGACAGCGGAAGGATCTGCAAGGCTACCATCCAGTACTGCACACGTCCATCTGCTTTTTCTTCCTTGCTGTACAAGACAGCAAAGTCTTTTTTGTCTGCCTCACTCAGGCAGAGCAAGGCTCATCAAGACACACTGAGGGAATTAGCCAAGCACACAACCGGCCTATTAGGACGGCTGGCTGTCTACCATTATATATTCTCCCCAAATCGTGTAACTAAATCTCGTAAGAGCTGGAACCTTGTCTGCCTTATGTACAGCACAGAGCTAGCATGTAATACTATCCGCACATTGCTGGAATAAATATAGTAGAGTAACAGAAGTTGAGGTATTTGAAACCTTTATTTGGAAAATCTTTCCCAGAAATAAAGGCATGATCTGGGGGTATTTGGGTTATTCAGGGAGTACCAGGTAGTGTCAATAATTTATAAGGGGACTAGAGGTGCCAAAATGAATTCAGACAAGCTCCCAAATCCAGGCTTGAACATCTAAGGAAGGTGCTTTAGTTACTATGCTAGTTTTGGGGGAGTGGGGCTAACAATTTATGTTTCATAAGAAAAATTTGGCTTTGAATAGATTCATTTATTAAAGAAGTCATCTTGATTTTGGAGCACAGAAATTTTTCCCCTTGTTTTGCTGTTCAGCAGGGCAGAATGTTTACATTGACTCCCTTTTTCATAGAAGTAACTTAGGATACTCAAATGTCCACACAACTGTTGTGCTACTTGGAAGTGGCAAGAGCAAACAATCCAGGTAGAAATGAGCACGGAGAGAGAAGTTCAGTTCCCTTTTCTGTGAAGAATAGCATAGGGAAATGAAACTAGGCTGAGGAGAGGAAGAAAAATGGAAGCTGAAGAAACAGCCAAGAGACTCAGGAAGAAAGATTACAAAATCATGCTCCCCTCCCCCTTTAGCTCCAAATGCATTTGCACTTGCTTCTTTCTCTGCCTCTTGGTTGTTTGAAAGTGCCAGGCATGTATTCCCACACAGCACACCCTCAGTCTCTCCTGGTCACACTGTAATGAGTCACAACTTTGATTGCTGTGGAAACAGCAAAGAGCCAGGCTCTTGGGGAGGAAGACAGCGTCTGACCCAGTGTCCACTACTTCAAGAAATGGGCATAAGGTGGCAGCACTGGTAGTGCCTGCAGGTGTTGTGGAGGGAAACTTGGCCAAAGGCCAGCTATACTTAAACTGCTGAATTCCAGAGAGAAGATGGAAAAAGGGAACTCAGTTAAAGAAGTCTTCATTAGGGATAGTTAGTAATGGTAGGAGAAAGTCTTCTCCTAAGGGAATGGTGGCACTCAGGAACTCCACAGAGAGGAGTGGGTGATGGGGTCATATTATCTGGCACCCACACATCTGTTGAAAGAATAATAGCAACTATAAGGAAGGATTAAGATGAATTAATGAACAATGTATATGAATCTTGAAACATAATAAGGAAAAAAAGCCAATCACAAGACCATATATTGTATAGTTCCATTTATATGAAATGTCCAGGGTAGGCATGTCTATAGAGACAGAAAGTAGATTAGTGGTTGCCTAGGGCTTGGGGCTGGGGAGAATGGTGGTGGTGGTGGGTAACTGCTAGAGGGTATGGGGTCTCTTTTGGGGGTGATGAAATGTTCTAAAATTGATTGTGGTGGTAGTGGTAGTTGCATAACTGTGAGTAAGCTAAAAACCATTGAATTGTGCACTTTAATAATGAATTGTAATTATGTATCAATAAAGCTGTTACTAAAAATGCCTGAGATTGTGGATTTCTAAGAAGCTTAGGTGCTTCTAGTCCTCTCTGGTCATGACCAGAGAGGCTTTAAGAGACCCAATGAAATTATATTTCTTCTTTGGGATCAGTATTGTGTCAGCTCTGTACTGAAGTTAAAATATTTTTATCTTTCTCATACATGCTAATAACAGTTAATACTGGTACCTTGAAAAAGTACATTACTAACATTATGGGATTTCTTATTCATTTTATTGAAAAGCTCAAGATTTGGAATTTTATTTATTTATTTATTTTTAATTTTATTATTTTTTTAGAGAGAGGGGAAGGGAGAGAGACAGAGAGGGAGAGAAACATCAATGTATGGTTGCCTTTCACCTGCCTCCATCTATGGACCTGGCTGGAGACCTGGCTTGCAACCTGGTTATGTGCCCTGGCTGGGGAATCGAACCAGCGACCTTTGGGTTTGCAGGTTGGCATCTTATCCACTGAGCCACCAGCCAGGGCAAGATTTGGAATTTTTAAAGAGAGCTGGGTTTGAATCCTGGCTCTTTCATTTATCAGTGTCATGGCCTTGAATCTATCTGAACTTCATCTTGTCCATTTATAGAATGGACATAATAATGCCCAGTGGATTTTTTTATAAGTACTAGAGACTATATGGCACAAATATAGTATTCATAACTACTATTATTGCAATCAAGTTTATGTGAGATGGGAGGATCTAGCCCATTTTCCTTTATTTTTTTGAAGATTTTATTTATTTTTTGAGAAAGGGGAAGAAAGGAAGACAGAAACGGAGAGAAACATTGTTGTATAAAGAGAAATATTGATCAGTTGTCTGCCTCTGGCATGCCCCCAGCCAGGGACCTGACTTGCAACCCAGGCATGTACCTAGACTGTGAATTGAACCAATGACAGTTAGTAGACTGTCAATCAATCCACCAAGCCACACCAGCCAGGGCCCATTTTACTTTTCATGTCTGCATCGTTCCATATTTTCATTTAAATCTTCTAAAGTTTTAAACTTTGGTTGCATAGGTGATGCTTCTCTAAGATTATTTCTCTTCATATGAAGAAGGAAAGCATTATTATTTGGAGCTCTAGTAAAATCCACATGAAATGTATATATATATATGTATATATTTTAAAGGTTTTATTTATTTATTTTTTAGAGAGAGGAGAAAGGAGGGAGAAGGAGGGAGAGAAACAACCATCAGTTGTGATCACTTGTACGCACCCTGTCTGGGGACCAAATCTGCAACCCAGGGATATGCCCTGACCAGGAACCAAACAGGCAATTTTTCAATTTTAATTTGTGGGACAACACCCAAACAACTGAGCCACACTGGTGAGAGCCACATGAAATATAATTTTTAATACATAGGTGTGTGCTTTTTTGAGAGGGGCGATTGTTTCTGATAATAAGGGATTCAAAGTAAAAGTTCAGGTTATTCAATAAAAAATTTCAGTCTCCCTGATTCTTAAGTGCAAAGCTGAAGTGACCTTTACTTTTCTGAGAATTATTTCAGCCTTGGCTGGTGTGGCTCAGTGGATTAAGCACCATTCTGCAGACCAAAACATTGCTGGTTTGATTCCCAGTCAGCACACATGCCTGGGCTGTAGGCCAGGTCCCAAGCTGGGGCATCCCAGAGACAACCAATTGATGTTCCTTTCCCTCTCTTTCTCCCTTCTCTCTCCTCTCTCTAAAAATAAATAATTAAATAAAAAGAGTTTTTTCAGCTCTGGATGTGTAGCTCAGTTTGTTAGTGCACTGTCTGGATTTACCAAGGTTGCAGATTTGATTGGTCAGGGCACATAGAGAAGCAACCAATGAATGTATAAATAAATGGAACAACAAATGGATGTCCATCCCCATCTCCCACTCTCAAATCAATAAATTAAAACTTTTGCCCTGGCTGGTAGCACAGTGGTTAAGGTGCTGGCCTGCGAACCCAAAGGTCGCAGGTTCGATTCCCCAGCCGGGCACATAACCAGGTTGCAGGCCAGGCCTCCAGTCAGGTCTGTGGCTGGAGGCAGGTGAAAAGCAACCATACAGTGATTGTCTCCCTCTCTGCCTGTCTCCCTTCCCCTCTTTCTAAAAATAATGAAATAAATTTTTTAAAAAGGGAAAATGTTAATTAAAAAAAAAAAAAACCTTTTTTATTTTAGTATTTTAATTTTTTTTAAAGATTTTATTTATTTCATTTTAGATAGAGGGGAAGGGAGGGCGAAAAGAGAGGGAAAGAAACATCAATGTGTGGTTGCTTCTTGAGCACCCCCAACTAGGGACCTGGCATGTAACCCAGGCGCATGCCCTGACTGGGAATGGAATAGGCAACCCTTTGGTTTGCAGGCCAGCCCTCAATCCACTGAGCCACAACAGCCCAGTGGATTTTAATAGTCATATGGACTATGTAGGCCCAGAAGCATCAGAATTTAAATTTTAAAAATTTAAAAAAAAAAAAAAATTTTTAAACTGAGTTACTTTATTTTTGTTTTAGGAAGGCTGCTATGCTATTTTCCTTTTCTTTTACAGGTACAGCAGGCAAATTTTCCTAATGCCTGGCGCTCCAGAAAACCTACAGAGTAAAGCAATTTGAAACACCCGGTTTTGGAACCAGAGCTGCTCTTCAATAGCTACCTGTGGAAGAGGAATTCCTGCTGCAAACTACATGACATCACAGGCACATAGCTTAGGCTGGAGTGAGGAATGCTGCTTCTTCCTTCTGGAGGCACTCTGACCTGGGAGTCCGTGGACTGCAGCAATAGGAGAGCACCAGGTGCCTTGTTCCCCCTATTACACTTGGGTTATTCTCTGAATGTTACAGAGATCCAAGAGATTGACCACTGTATTTGTTTCTTTTTGTTTTTATATTCTTTCTACTTTCAGGCTGATTTTCTCTCCTTAGTTTTCCTGGTTTCTGGAAGAAAATGTGGCATATATTAATTGTCACTGGCAAGTTCCTGGCATACAGTGTTAGTGAAATTTGTTTCTTCCTTTTTGTTAAATTCTTTTCCCTTTTTTTAAAAACCACTTTTATAAATTTAACCTTTTGCTAACACCTTTCTGTCACTGTGCACTCAGCATTACCTATATGAAGGCCTAAGCAGTATGGAGACTTCAAAATTTTTCTTCTCTATTTGTCTTTTAAATCATAGAAGAATTGAATGCTATCAGCTTTAAGCTAACATTCCATCTTTTATAAATACTTTAATATAAAGCTGTTTTTGGAGATGCCATTTTAAAAAAGCTGTTTTATAAAGAGTTCTGTAGAACATAAAATTTCAAATTTGAGAAAGAAAACAAGGGATTCTGCCTCTTCACTGAGGCTTTGAATATTTAGGATTTCTTCAGTTAACAATTCTGCTTTGTGTCACTGCTGCATGAGGTGCTCAAAAGGTTGAACTGGAGGTACCAGCTCCCTGAAAGGGACAGCCGCAGGTTCATGGAGTGATGAGGAAGTGCTAGCTGCTAGTTGGGGACTTCCAAGCTCACTAATTTTGAAACCCCCCAAACACTCATCTTCAACAGCAAGGATCAAAATGTTGGAAGACTGTATTCTGTTTCCTCATATAACACCATAATTCTGTGGGAGATTTGCAATTAAATGGATTCTAAACTGGGCTTGTCTTTTTCTTTCTTGTCTGTCCAATTAAGGACATTATTTGATTTTGTGCATCTTAGCCATTTATTTTGGTGGACAGTTTTGGGGTTTTTTTTAGTTACAAAGACCAAAAACCACTCTAACTCCAATGTCAGCTAAATAGGTAGAACAAATATCTCCTAATTCCACGTAGCTGCTAAGGAGCACTGGGTTCCAATCTATGCAGGAATCTCTGGCATGAGTGCTGTTATGCCCAGGAGCATGAGCTTTGAGAGCAGCCAGTGTGGCATAAATTGTACCTTGTAGACATTTTTGTGCCATTTAGTCCAAGTACATGTTACCCAATGTGAGAGCCTATGTGACACTGAGACAAAAAAGGGAGAGAGAGAGAAGAGGGAGGAACAGGAGGAGAGAAGTTATTTTAATTCTCTTCTTCTCTGGGGAGGAAAAAAAAATATTAAAATATAACTTGCCCCTGGCTGGTGGCTCAGTGGAGAGGTGCCTGCCTGCGAACTCAAAGGTCACTGGTTTGATTCCCATCGAGGGCACATACCCAGATTGCAAGCCAGGTCTCCAGCCAGGTCTGTAGCTGGAGGCAGGTGGAAGGCAACCATACACTAATGTTTCTCTCTTTCTCTGCCTCCCTCCCTTCCCCTCTTTCTAAAAATAATAAAACCTTTAAATTTATTTAACTGTAAGAGCATTAGTAATGTTAGTAATAATATCTTTGATGATTAGGTCAGTAAAAAAACAAACATACAATAAAAGGAGGAAATTGGGCCAGTAATCTCAAAGTACTTCTTTTAAAAAAGATTTTATATATTATTTTTAGAAAGAGAGGCAGGGAGAGAGGGAGAGAGGCAGGGAGAGAGGCAGAGAAAACGAGAAACATCTATGTATGGTTGCCTTTCACCTGCCTCCAGCTACAGACCTGGCTGGAGACCTGACTTGCAACCCGGTTATGTGCCCTAGCTGGGGAATTGAACCAGCAACCTTTGGGTTCATAGGCCGGCGCCTTATCCATTGTGCCACCAGCCAGGGCTCAAAGTACTTTTAACATCTATTTTCTTTGTATTCACTGAAATGTCTTTAAGGTCTCACAGAATGGGATTGCCATGTCTTATATTTTCCCTTGTTTTTCTTTTTTCTTTGTTCATCAGCTTTCTTGACCTGAGTCAAGAAAAAGTTAAACATTTTGAATGAAAATGCCTCTACTATTTGGGAGGTATAAATTTCCTCTTAGGTAGATATCAGCCTACAATGTACCTAATGGGAGGCACCAAGGTAATGTAGTGTATACAGTGTTGTACCTCACAGCAGGGTAACTTCCCATTTATAGTAGATTGGATGAGAGGATTGACATCCAAAATCTAGACTGGTGCAAAGCATCACAGTAAAGAGATAGTTATTTGGCTCGTGGGAACCTCTATTCTGATGCTTCTGGGCCTACATAGTCCATATGACTAGATTTTGTGAAACTACTTGAAATCTTGAATATAGCCATTTGGAAATTTGACTTAGAATGAAAGTCTGAACATTTGTGTCAAAGTCTGAGATAGCTTTCCAAGTGTAGGCTCTTATGTGTGACCATACCACCCAGAACACCCCCACCCACCCACCCATTTTGTCAAACTATACGATCTTTGCCTTGAATCTTAGTTAGGTCGTACTCCTTTAACGCTTTTCTTCCCTTTTGTCTTTCCCCACTCCAACTCACCTGCAAGAACACTTCTAATGGCATTTTTTTAATCTGGCCTTGTAGCACTCCATTCCTGTAAACTCCTTCTCCATGTTTACATTCTGTTTCACTAATTTGGAGAATGGCAGTATAGAACATGTTTGGTATAACACTAATCCTGTGTTTGATCAGCATTTGTGATCAAATAAATAAATAAATTTTTATATATGGCGTGTGTGTATGTTATTCTGTGTTGAAAGTAGAGAAGTGAAAATCTTAAATAAAATGGAAAACAGAGGGAAAAGAGATTAGTGGGAGGTAGAAGAGGGTAAAATGGGGATAAATGGTGATGGATGGAAACTTCACTTGGGTTGATGAATACACAGTACAATATACAGATAATATATTATAGAATTGTACCCCTGAAACCTATATAATTTAATAACCAATGTCACCCCAATAAATGTTTTCAAAAAGTAAATAAATTGAAAAAATATCCCCTACTATCCAGGACTCTGCTGTAGTTTTAGTTGTTAAAAAAAATGTTTCTCCTGTTATTCCTGTTAAATATTTCTCATATTTTAAAAAAAGATTTTATTATTTTTAGAGAGAAGGGAAGGGAGAGAGGCAGAGAGGGAGAGAAACATTAGTGTATGGTTGCCTTTCACCTGCCTCCAGCTACAGATCTGGCTGGAGACCTGGCTTGCAACCCAGTTATGTACCCTGGCTGGGAATTGAACCAGCCACCTTTGGGTTCATAGGCCATCGCCTTATCCACTGTACCATCAGCCAGGACCTATTTCTCATATTTTAGTATCACACACCAACACATGCTGTCAGAGGTGTGTGTGTGCAAGTTGGTGGTAGAGGCAAGGGAGACCCTAGGTCAGACAAGCATAGTGTGTGCAATGGTGAAGAACTTATTAAATTAATTAATCCTCAGTTAGCAGCTCACTGACGACTCACAAGCAGTCAGAAGGTGGTATCAGTGAATGCTTTTGGCTCAGCATGACTGCTGTTTTTCTATTGCACTTAGTCCTAATGCAGGGCTCTCCTGTGAATTTTATTTTGGGGCTTTAGGAATGTCTACTGCCAAGGATAGCATTAATAAGTATTCTAGGAGATAGTTAAAGCAAGGAATAAGGTACTTAATGAAATTTATAAATATGGCTTTGGAATGATATTATTAGCAATAATCATACTATTAATTTCTAGTTGAAAGGATAACATGCTCACAAGACTTCTAAACCTCAGTAGAAGATCCATTTTGGTGAAAATTGGGTCAGAACAGTATGTACAACTCAAGGATGTTGCTGAGGAAGGACAGGTGCATAGCGTACGGTTGCTTCATCACAAAAGGTAAGTATTAAGGTGGAAACTGTGTGCTATGGGTCTGCAATATTTGGTTAAGCTTATAAAATGGTTTCTATCTAACCTCTCCATAATCAGTTGCAAATTGTGCTAATGATAGATTACTAAAACTCTTCAGTAGCCAATCAGGTTGCAACCTCCTTACCTCTAAGCTCCTTCCTAGAGACTACTTTCTTTTTGAAGGCCATGTAGTACCTGAACCTGTGATTTCATCTTGGAAACTCTGGCTGCTAAGTCATACAAAAAGAGAGAGTAGGTGTGGAATCAACTAGAATCCTTCTTTTCTAGAATACTCTGGACTTTCAACTTTAGCTGGGCTTAAGGGGAAACAAAACATCAGCCCTAAACTCCAGTTTTTGCTGAACAGTGTGTCCATATTTTTAGATAGCTATGATTGATTTGGAAAAAAAATACTTAACTGAGCTCTTATGACTTTATTCTGAGGTCAAAGGGGACTTCACATTAAAAAATATGTAATCTATACCTTGGTCTTGGGGTTTGGGGTAAAAATAGTGCCTAATGTATGGTTCTATTCTTTTGTTTTATTCTTTTGTTTTAGTGTAGTTTGTAGATTGGATGGGCTCTGTTGAAGGGGAGTGTGTGTGTGTGTGTGTGTGTGTGTGTGTGTGTGCATATGTTGCAGCACTGTTTTTAAAAGGCCTATTGGATAGGCTTGATGAAGTGTGTTGGGTTATTTCCCCTTTGTCTCCTGTTCTTTTTCTCCACAGAAAGACTGAAATAACAACTTTTGTACATAGGTCTCCAATAAGAACAAACCTGCTGTTCCCCACCCAATAGGCCTGGTGTTGTTAAATTTTAGGACAGAAAGTAATAATTTGGAAAACTGCCAAAACCCACTAATTTTTCCTGGCAGCGTTCATTTGGTATCTTTGGTAAATTCTACATTTCACTGGAAGACACACCATTACTAGTATGGTATCCCACAGCTCACTTTTTCATTTGGTCCAATTTTCTTTTATCTTTGGAAGAAGTTATTCTCTGTAGGAATAGATAGGTTAAAACTCTATTTAAGCCAGTCAGAATGCTTTTCCTTAGGGACCATTCACTTCCTGTCCTATGCCTAATAGGTGTCTTTGGATTTTCTTTGATTCTTACATAAAAAGCCTGGGATGATGATGCTAGAGTATTCTCTGGAAGTGGCTGTGTTTGCAGAGAACAGGCAGTATCCTATTTCACAGGATTGCATGACTGCCTCCTTCCATTTTGTCAGCGCTCACACTGTTTTTCCTTCTTTTTCCAATTCTCTTTTACAGAACTTGTGTTGGAGCAAAAGACTCCATTCCAGATCCATTCCAGAGTTGCTATGAGAAACTTACCCACTCTGGTTCTTTTTCCTATCTCAGTAAAATGGCAGTAAGAGAGCTTCATGCAATCAGGGTGCAAAGAAATATCCATTAGAATATTTTCTTTTTCTCTGGTATTCTTCTCCATCCTCAATTTTAAAAGTGTTTCCTACAATCATTTTGCATGTGTGAAATTTTTCTAGATTGATTTTAAAGAATATAGCAAAAAAAGGTGCCTACATTGGTTTAATATGCGAGGTCAAAGATAACAGACTTTTCCTGTTTTCAAACAATAGCTTTCAGTATTAAGATTGGTCACTTTATCTTTCCTTGGTAATATAAAGCTGTACAAATCTACAAACAGCTCTGTGTAATAAGTACCACATACAAAATTGTTAAGTGTCCCTTTGACGGACTATACAGTGAATTTCAAGCTTTGAAAGTAGGTTTTTTAATATATTATTTTAGTATCAATTGGTGGATATAAATCTTCAATGAGGCTCAGTACAAACGTTAAAATTTCTGATCTACTTAGTGGTTTTATATAGCTCCAGTCCAGGTTTATTTGGTTTAAAAATATTATTAGAAGTTTTACTCTGTCAGGAAGCTCACCAGAGATTGGTAGATAAGACAAATATACACATTAAAGAGATTTGGTACCTTTTTTCTTGTGTTAAATTGACCCCTATATGTTATGTTATATTTGAAACACCACGAACTAGACCAGCCTGGATCTTTTTTTTTTTTTTTTTTTTTTTTTTAAGATTTTATTATTTTTAGAGAAAGGAGAAGGAAGAGAGACAGAGGGACAGAGACAGAGATACCTCAATGTATGGTTGCCTTTCACCTGCCTCCAGCTATGGACCTGGCTGGAGACCTGGCTTGCAACCTGGTTATGTGCCCTGGCTAGGAATTGAACCACCAACTTTTGGGTTCACAAGCCGACGCCTTATCCACCATTGCCACCAGCCAGGGTCTGGATCGTCATTTAATTTTTGATTTTAGCTTTTTGGGGAGGTGATGATGAGGGTAATTCTTATTTTATATCGGTACAAAAAAAGAGGCAAGTTGACTTAAATGTCTAAAGGTGTTTTTGCATAGTTACTTATGAAAAAAAAAATCATTTGGAAATAAACTTTTCTCAAAATATGTTTCTTATTCTGAAATGTAAATTCCTTCAAATTGTTTATAACTTTGAGATAAGTGGACAAAGCATCATCTAGACAAGCAATTGTTGAGCACCCACTAAGCTTGATGCTTCATTTGCTTTTTTGGGATTCTAGGTGCTGGGTAGGCACACTTTTATCATGAGGAGCTGTGGAGCTCCATTTGGGCTCCATTCCACTTTTCTCCGTGGCAATCCAGTTCGTGTCTTACAGCTTCCGTCTGGGAGCCGGTAATATAATGAATTGCCTAGATTCTCGCTTCAATCCACTTTCCTCGCTTAATGTGCAGCCCAAAGTTTTGCAGCTCGCTGTCAGATGGTAGTGCTAGACTTTCACACCGCTCTGAAGCCTCCGCTGGGGCTGTTTCTGAACACGGAGTTACAAACTTTAAGAAACAGACAGCTCCAGACGGAAATCCACGCCAGGCTTTGAACTCGGCTTCTGGTTTCCGTCAACTGACACAGTTGCCCTTTTGCTCAAACTCGTAGCTCCAGTTCTCACTGGAGAGAGCTCTGCTGTGTGTTTGCTGCTTTGCCTAGGCAGGGACACGTGTGGGGGCCACAGCCCGACGCTCCACAGATTCTCTGAGCCTTTGTTTAGAACCGAGGCATATCCTGACTGGGTTCCTGGGCTTTTAAAACTTCTTCCCCCAAAAGGAACGGGGAAACGAAGGAGCCAGCCGAACCCGATCTTTTGTTTGTGGAGTTGTGTATTTGTGACGCTCAAGGAAACACATTGCAGGAGACGAAGGGCTGTGCTCCCTGCAAACGTTTCCCTCTCTTGGCATACTCTCCAGGCCTCGGTTCCACATTTTGCAGTTGACCGCGTGGATTTTAATAGGTTGTTCCCTTGTTCTCGGGCCCAATTCATGCACACTGTGCAGCCAGATAAAATGAGAGCACATTTTCTGCCATTTTCAGTCGGTTCGTCCTGGCAGCCCAGCCTCCCCCCCACCCCACCCCTTTGGCTGCCCCAACCGCGAGAGTTAAAGCGGCGCGCAGAAATTCCGCTGCTTCTCCGGGCCAGAAATCCAGTCCACGTTTGCCGAATGCCCTGCGGTCGGGGATGGTGATAAGAACTCTCCTGTGAGGGAGCTAGCGAGACTTTAGTCCGGTTTCCATGTCAACGATTCAGTCCATATTTGCCATCAGGCTGTTGTGGCAGAGGCACTTTCGTGAGGGTACGATCTGTCCTAGTCCTAGTTCTCTAATCTGCGCCGGGATTCCTGAGCTGCCTGGGTGTGGGGTTAAAAGGCAGGGGCCGTAGGGGAGAAAACTCCACCAAGGGGGAAGACCTACAGCCCCAACCCCAGACTCACAGATCTGGCCAGCCACGTGCCCAGCTCCGCCCCTCCCCCTTTCCCTCTGCCATTACCCCTAGGGAAAGCTGGTGGGCCAGTTTCTAGGAAAGTTCCCTTCAACTCGGCAGTCCTTGGGATAGTAGTGTGGGGTTCTAAAGGTAGGGGTGGACGAGGACCCTGAGGTTTTGAGATTAAAAAAAAAAAAAAAGTGGGAAAGGATAAATCTCACATTACCTCCTTCAAGCCGGGTGGATAGTTCGTTGTTTTTTGTTTTGTTTTGTTTTGTTTTGTTTTGGTACACTTTATTGCTAAATAAAAATGGCTGTTTTCTAAACAACTTGTCTGTGGGTAGGAAAAAGGATTCTGGCACTTGCCGAATTTCACAGCCGCTGAAGAAAGGGAATGAAGGAAGGCTTCCTCTAGAGGCAAATCCATTCTGGCTTCCAGATTTTCATGGGCTCCAGGTTTCCCATTACTCTCCAGCTCTGAGGAAAATGGCAGGGTAATTGCATGTAAAAAATTCCTCATTTGTGTGCAGGACTCAGGACTGCTTGCCAGCTCAGACGCAGTTGATTAAATAGCCAAGCACCATTTATGAGGCAGCCTATAATTTGGTTTCTAGGACCTAATGCACCAGGAGAGTTGTTACCCCAGAGGACTGTGACTGAAAAGAGGCCACTGGTCCATTCTAGTCAGTTAGGTCCTGGTAGGCGGGTTTGGTTCTTGACTTAAGAGAAAAAACACCACATCTAGATTAATAGGAAGGTTTTGCCTTCTTAGTTAACCTGGGTAGTGTAAATTTTCTGGGGAGTAAGAATGACAGGGTTTTGGAATTATTCAGTGACCAGTGGAACAGCCAGAATTCCAGGAGCCTGTAGAATTTGGAAGTTCTAAGATAATGGTTCTGTGGCCAAGAAGTCTTCATCTATAAGAATCTGTGGGGAGAAGAGGCCCTGGTGTTTAATTACTACCAAAACCTGGGCTTTTTTCTCCTAAGGCAGCCTTGGGTCTGGGTGAAGAGCTGGAATTCCCTCTGGCTTTTGTAGACTGTCATGTTAGAGCAGTCCAAGTTTGCCTGAGAAAGAAAAGGCTGCTGTGGGATTTGGTGGGGCCTACAGGTCTGGAGTTTTCTATGTAAGCCTCCAGCTCAATTTGCATCTCTTGGAATGCAATAGTAAAATTTTGTAGAATCTTTTCAATGCAGATAGAAAACTTTAAGTTGCATCATTTTCTAAGAGAACTGTTAGACTGCCCCCTTTCCTTTTTTTTTTTTTTAGGGGAAAATGGTTTCCCTCTGGCCATCCCTCTTCTGCAGTCCTCCAGTCTTTGGGAGCCTCTTCTGTAGTCTGTTTAGTCTTTATAGGTACTGTCTTTGAAGATGGGGTTATTTATTGGTCACTATGGGCTAAGTTCTCTTGGGCCACAAAGATGAGGCTTGGGTTATCCTACTAGAAGACAGTAGCTTCCCTGACCATTTTAAGTCAGTGTTGAGATGTTCAGCTTTTACCTCAAACCCATTCTGATATTCTGATCCCATTGTTGTATAGGACACACTTGATCATTTTTAAAAGGCTAAGTAGACATGGACAGCTTTAAAACCAGTCTTCTGCCCTGTAACTAAGTGATGGGCAGTCCCTTCTCCTCTGTCTTTCAATTCTGTAAAATGGGGATAATCCAACCTCGTGCCCTTAGTCTTGTGAGGACTGGCTGCTGAAGGCAGGGGGAGAGAAAACGGTAAGTCTGAACAATGATCTGTCATTCCATTCGACTTGGTTTGTAAAGGGTGGGGGGTGAAGAGTGAGGCGCCCCTGCTCTTCCCTCCCTCAGTTTGGTCTTTAGAGTGGGTTTGTAAAAGTCTTTGAAGAAGAAAAGTGCTGTAGAGGTGCTAAGTAGCAGCCAAGAGACCAGGCCCGCTGCCAGGGAGTCAGGCTTGGGCCGAGACGGCCGCGGTCTCGGGCTCAGGCCAATTCTGCAGCCGCGAGTAAAGTTCACGCTGTCCGCTCCCCTCGGTGCGGCCAAGAGGGGACAGACTCGGATCGGAACGGCAGGAGGGAGGCGGCACAGGCTCCGGGGAGGCACGAGCTCTGGGCCGGGTTTTCCCCAAAGCCTTCAGCGTCGGGGCTGCCGAGCGAAAGCGGCAGAGGGCCTGCCGCCGCCGCGGCTGGTGCTCTCCCCTCCTCCTTTGTGAGGGGAAGGGAACGAGTCCGTTCCAAGGCCTGCGCCCGCTCCGCGCTCCGTTCCGGGTTTGCCAGGCGGCCGCGACGGCGCTGGGTAAAATGGCAGTGCAGAGCCTCGTGTCGGAGTGAGGGGGACTCGGAGGAGAGTGGGGCGCTCTAGCGCTCAGTCCAGCCGCCCGCCCGCTCGCTCGCTCGCCCGCCCGCTGCTGCGCAGCAGCCTCGGCCCGCATCCCGGCCGGGGACGGGGGGCAGGGCGCCCGGCTCGCACTCCGACTCTGCCTCCCGGCGCCCGGGCTGCAGCCGCGCGCCCTCCAGCCCGCCTGTCCCGGGTCCCCCTCCCCCCGCTCCCTCCCCGCCCCCTCCCCCTCGCCTCCCTCCCTCCCTCCCTCCCTCCCTCCCTCCCTCCCTCCTCCTTTCTCCGGCAGCAGAAAGCGGAGAGTCACAGCGGGGCCAGGCCCTGGGGAGCGGAGCCTCCACCGCCCCCCTCATTCCCAGGCAAGGGCTTGGGGGGAATGAGCCGGGAGAGCCGGGTCCCGAGCCTACAGTGCCGGGAGCAGCTGAGCCGCCGGCGCCTCAGCCGCCGCCGCCTCCTCCTCCTCCGCCGCCGCCAGCCCGGAGCCTGAGCCGGCGGGGCGGGGGGGAGAGGAGCGAGCGAGCGAGTGCAGCTCAGCAGCGGAGCCCCGCGAGGCCCGCCCGGGCGGGTGGGGAGGGCAACCCGGGGGACTCGGCCCCGGGGTGGGGTGGGAGGGGGGGAGACGACGAAGACAGGGCCGAGTCTCTTCGCGGACGAGACAGCGGGGATCATGGCCGCGCAGGTCGCCCCCGCCGCCGCCAGCAGCCTGGGCAACCCGCCGCCGCCGCCCTCGGAGCTGAAGAAAGCGGAGCAGCAGCAGCAGCGGGAGGAGGCGGGGGGCGAGGCGGCGGCGGCAGCGGCCGAGCGCGGGGAAATGAAGGCAGCCGCCGGCCAGGAAAGCGAGGGCCCCACCGTGGGGCCGCCGCAGCCGCTGGGAAAGGAGCTGCAGGACGGGGCCGAGAGCAATGGGGGTGGCGGCGGAGCCGGCGGCGGCGGGCCCGGCGCGGAGCCGGACCTGAAGAACTCGAACGGGAACGCGGGCCCTAGGCCCGCCCTGAACAATAACCTCACGGAGCCGCCCGGTGGCGGCGGCGGCAGCAGCAGCAGCAGCAGCGATGGGGTGGGGGCGCCTCCTCACTCAGCCGCGGCCGCCTTGCCGCCCCCAGCCTACGGCTTTGGGCAGCCCTACGGCCGGAGCCCGTCTGCCGTCGCCGCCGCGGCGGCCGCCGTCTTCCACCAACAACATGGCGGACAACAAAGCCCTGCCCTGGCAGCGCTGCAGAGCGGCGGCGGCGGCGGGGGCCTGGAGCCCTACGCGGGGCCCCAGCAGAACTCGCACGACCACGGCTTCCCCAACCACCAGTACAACTCCTACTACCCCAACCGCAGCGCCTACCCCCCGCCCCCCCAGGCCTACGCGCTGAGCTCCCCGAGAGGCAGCGCTCCGGGCTCCGGCGCGGCGGCGGCCGCCGGCTCCAAGCCGCCTCCATCCTCCAGCGCCTCCGCCTCCTCTTCGTCTTCGTCCTTCGCTCAGCAGCGCTTCGGGGCCATGGGGGGAGGCGGCTCCTCAGCGGCCGGCGGGGGAACCCCTCAGCCCACCGCCACCCCTACCCTCAACCAACTGCTCACATCGCCCAGCTCGGCCCGGGGCTACCAGGGCTACCCCGGGGGCGACTACGGCGGCGGGCCCCAGGACGGGGGTGCCGGCAAGGGCCCGGCGGACATGGCCTCACAGTGCTGGGGGGCTGCTGCTGCGGCGGCGGCGGCCGCCTCGGGAGGGGCCCAACAAAGGAGCCACCACGCGCCCATGAGCCCCGGGAGCAGCGGCGGCGGGGGGCAGCCGCTCGCCCGGACCCCGCAGGTACACAGCTGAATGGGGAGGGGGCTGGGGCAAGTGGGGTTCGGGGTGTGGGCGGCGGCTGCCGGGGTCCGGCCACAGCCGTGGGCTACCCCAAATTCGGGGGCCCCACTGCTGGGGAGCTGCCATTGTCTGGCTCTTCTCTTAAAATGGCTGCCTGTCTGCCTTCCTTTCCTTCCCTCCTTCAGCCTTTGTGTGGGGCTTTCCCTGAGGTGTCTTCTCCCCTTGTCCCTCTCCCCTGGCCTCTTCGGACTCCGGGGGTATTTAAAGGGGTGCGGGGCAAAATGTGCGGGGAAGGGCCTTGCCCCGGGTGAGGGGGTGCTGGGGCTCAGGTTAGAGGTAAAGGCAGTGGTACAAGCTCGGGAGTTGAGCGCACAGTTCTTTGCTCACCCGCCGCTCCTCTACGCACCCTCCTGCCTTTTTCTGAGCCGTCCCCCATCTGTGCTTTCAAGGAGGGGCCCCTTGGGCTTGGGGGACCTCGAGGGAGGGCAGGGGCCTGCTTGGGGGCAGCTAGAGGCCGGCTGCGGCTCACCCAGAGCGGCCCGGGCCATCTCTTGCTTAGGCTCTGTCGGCTGAGGGGCCTGGTCTTCTCCCTGGAAGTGCTGGTAAACAGCTGAGTGATTGGAGTAGTAAGTGCAGATTGCTTTGGTTTGGGATTTGAATTATGGAGGTAAAATCCTTCTGTCAAAGCCAGGAGACAGTTGGTCTTAGGTTGACATCCTATCTGTGATCTGATTGGCTCCCCATCTCCTGCTCTTGGCCATTTATAATTGCCTCTGATGTAATGGTACAACAATCCTGATGAGCTCATAAACTTTTACACTCTGCTTTTCTGCCAGTGATAACCCAAACCATCGCTGCCACTATCTGCCTTTTATTCCAGAGCTGAAATTGGCTGTGACCTTGAGGAGGGAGGTTTAAGCAGCAATACTGTATCAGCAGGAGCAGAGCCCCAGACAGCCTGCCCTTGTTACATTGTGCCCGAAACAAAAGAGGAGGCGGTGGCATTTTGCTTGTACCTTGGATTTATTTTGCTTGTTATGTTTTATGCAGCCTGAAATAGATTCTGTGTTGTTAGAACAGTAGCTGGGTTTTTCTCTACAATGGGTTTGCTGTTTGTTTTGGTTTTGTGACTTTCCTGATGGTATAAATGACTTCTTTGATGGCTCTGAAGATGCATTTGTCTTGAGTAATTTTAACCCTGTTCAATTTGCAGAACCGAAGTTATTTTACTGGGCTTTTTATTGTGTGGCAAATGTGGGGTCTTAAGGGGAGGGGTAGGTGAAATTTTTTTTTTTTTTTTTTTTTTTTTTGAGAATTGGAAGCTTTCTAGGAGAATTTCATATTAGGTTCAAGTATTGTTTTAAGGCTGGCCTCATTCTTTGTTTACATGTTGAATCTTGTTAACACATTTCTTTTGTTAATTGAACCTTGTGTGTGCAGCTCAATTTAAAGGGAAGCTATCATCTTTCATGATCTTGAGAGGGACTTTCTCCTAAAGGCTTGGTTTGGTGAAATTTATCATTTGCTCATGGAACATCAGAAAAACCAGTTCTCTATTTTGTCATCAATCATTTTATAGCTAAATAGAGATCAAACAGTTTTTTCTTTGCATTTTAAGGTATGTCTCATATTGACCTACAGTGATATTTAAGATTTGCTTAGAAATTCAACTGTTAAGTACTTTTCAAAAGCATTTTATTTTGCTCTGCTCCTAATCATGTTCTGTTTTCAATACCTTGGTCAGAAATATTGGGTATTTTATGGACTCATGTATCTTTTGGAAGAGGAGTAAACACTCCATATCTCCCCCTTCCAGCAGTACCCAGTTGTACCTTTATGGTGTGAGGTTTTGTTCGCTTAGTGGCCTAAATAGGTGTATTCCCTCCCCATCTAGAACGGCTTTTCTATTCTTCCATTGAGCTGGGAATTTTGAAAATAGTTGTTAGACGGCAGGGTTTGGTTTTGTTTTGTTGTTTTAAAGCTCTGTGCCTCCACTCCATGTCTTGAATGATGATGTACATCTGGGCAAGAAATAGGGGAATTTTCAATTGGGTTTCTAGTGGCTGGAGGGTAAGGTTTTTTTTGTCTTAGAAAACAGAACATCCTCTTGTCTTTGGGAAATTCTATAGTCTACATCAACATCTATTTCCCCTTATTCCTCCTTTTTTTGCCAGAGGTGATGAGAAATTTACCTTTCTTAAGCTATTAAGAGGAAATATTGTGGGGTAAGTCAAGGCTCATTTTAAAAGCAAAAGTTAATTTGAGTTTTACTGGTTTGGCAAACACGTGTTTGTTTTTAGATAAAACCAGGTTTTACCATATAATGATTTTTTTTTTCAGTCATTAAACAAAATATTTGAACACAGAAGGGCTAGGTACTATGCTCTATGCTGGGTAAAAAGGTAGGAAAATACGTGTAGTCCCCATCTGGAAACTTATCTGTGCTGCTTGTGAGTGAATTTTCTGATTCCCTACCAGACCTGGTACTTCACACACCATAGATTTCTGTTCGATTTCAGTTCAGTATTCTGAGACACAGAGAGTGGACTGGTGAGCATTCACTTGTGGAAGACAGTGAAACAATCCAGTTTTGTGGGCTGCTTCAGTTCTGGTATGTAGTTTAGGTAAGGGGTAGTAGGCGGATTTTGTTCTGAATTCCTCTTAGCTACATTAAGGAATGTCTTGTCAGACCATGATGCCCTATTCTTAATATTCTTAAATAATAGAGTCTTTAAAAAAAGGGGGGGGGAGGCATCATGTTCTTTTCCTAACTCAGCCTTAGGTGATAAGCATTTTGTAGAGACTTGATTAATACAGCTAAGGTAGTAATGTTTTCATTTGACTCTTTTTGAAAGATTAGGTAACTGTGTATGTTGTGGCCCTGTCTTTTTCACAGGAGCTGGGAAGATCCCAGCAAACTTTTTTCTTTATCCCTTTCCATAAGGAGTACTGTATCTCCAGCTGTTGAATTCTGCTGCTGATGAAATAAGTACTTTTCAGTGGATCACTATGTGCTTGAACCTGATGTAAAGCTTTTTACTTGGGATGCCCTTAGCTCTAGTACCTTGAGAAATAGTACCAGTTCATCAAAGATGAAATAGAATATGTAGTCCAGAATCAAGCTTGATTTGATTGTAGGAGTTTGGCTGTTAGTTCCTGCTATGGAAATATCAAATGATATTTTTGACTACTGGGAAACAAATACAGGAATCCTGGGTTTATTATGGGAATGCCTACTGGCAGAAAATCTGGGTTGGCTGAAATACAGGACTCTGGGAGTTCCCTCAAGTAGGAGGGACCAGGAAAACCACCCTGAGATGGCACTTAGTTTTGGGAATGTCATGTTTTGTACTGTCCATAAGAGAATTGGGAGTGATAGAGATTGGGGTGAAGGAGAGAGAAAAGAGAAAGCATCTAGTTTGTATTGGGGCCCTGTGAGGACTTTTTTAGGTTCCTTTGTGTATCACACATAGTAACCATGATAGTTGGCACCTGCTGTAACAAGATGTCTTGGATTACATTAGACGTTGATATGTTGGATTGACTCCTTTAAGGTATGATGTCTATCGTAGGCTTTTTGCAAAGAGGTTGGTGATTTTTTCTTTCTTTCTTTCTTTTTTTTTTATTTAATGTAGAAATAGGCTAACAAAACAATGGTTAGGGCTCCTTCCGATTCCTGCCCCCCCTCCCCCCAGGTTGTATTGATTGGCTTCAATTCCCAAATTTTATAAGCAACTGAAGCATGCAAATATGGTTAAAATATGGTATTCAAAATAAATTGACACCAAATAATCATTTTCTTCCTGCCAGTGAGCTGAGACCTCAGGCTCTGAAGGGAGTCCTGATTTTCTGTAGCTCTTATCTCTCAGTTTTACCTTGTTAAGAGTTGTCATTATCATTGCTGATATGGAGTTGTGTGTGTGGCACAGTGGTGAGGAGTTAAGAGCACAGGACTCAGGAGTAAGAGGAGGCTTTGGTTCCACATGAAGTTCTGGATTATGCTGTGACTTGGGACAAGTCAGTTTGCCCTTTCTGTTTCATTCATTCATCAGTAAAGTGAAGTTGAAAAACTGCATGACCTCCCCCTATAATCCTACACATCTCTCTGTGCTTCCGTATTTGACTTGTTATGAGAGTAGCATCTTCCTCCGTATTTATAAGTAGGGGTCTTGAGACCCTCTTTCTTACCCTGGGCTTAAGGAACTTAAGGCTGTTTTCTCCTGAGGATTTATAGGAACAAGTTCTGAACAGCTGGGTGCAGTGGTGGTGTGTGGCCCTTTATAGAAAAAGCCGTACCAGACTATTTTCCGTGGAACTATTAATGTTTGTTGTTAGTCATTCCACCTGGCTGATGGTTTAAAAACCCTAAATAGTAATTAAAAAATTAGGCAGACTTCACTAAAGGAAGACTTGAAAAATAGTTGCTTCAAAATCCCCCAAGGGGGAATTTTGGGAGTGTATTAGGGGTGAGGAGCGGATATTTATAAATTCAGCATGAGCACTGCTTATCTGGGGGGGATAGGAAGGTGGGGAGAGCTGGCATTGTGCTCTCCAGACTTTGTGGTGTTTGGGCAGGTCTAGGTCTGGTTTGGGCAGTTGGTTTTAATCTGAGTGCCTGAACTTGCCCTGTAAATTCTGCTGAGAGAGGAGCAAAAGTTCCTGAGACTGGAACTGGAAAAGCTAATAGTCTCAGGGTCAATTTTATAGGTATGTTGCCTTTTCTCATGCCCCTGGATTTTGAAAATATGTGGTGTGGTTTGCAAGTGGTCCTGAAAATTGCTGTTCTTTCTCTTCTCCGGCACACCTGAATTTCCATTTTTTTTTCCCCTCCTGGCTTAGTAGTTTAGAAGTGTAATTTAGGCATATTAGAGGTGTGCTAGAAGGAAGCTTCCCATTATAAAAGAGGAAAAAGGTAGCGGGAAAGGTGTTTGATAATTCTCTGCTTGACGCAGCAGCTTCTTCCCCTCTGAAGGAACCAAGTGTTTCAGAGCTTTGTGTAAATACTTGCTGAGCTGTCAATATGTACCCAGGAGGTTTCTGTAGTAAGATGTGAATGGCTCTATAGAATGTTTGGCAGGCAAATTAATAAACAGTTTTGAAGCAAAGATAATGCTACTCTCTTCTCACGGGGTGGAATAAAACAACATTGGAGAAAAAGATGAGACTAAGGAAGACAGTAGGTAGTGCTGGGGGGCATGGAGAGCAAGGAGGAGATAAGGAAACACGATCTAAAAGAGATTTTAACTGAAAAGATGCTGTCCTGGAAGAAAAGCCTCTGTGACCCTTGGCTTCTTGCCAAGTTCAGGGCTTGTGGAGCCCCTGTTCAAAACCACTTGCAACTTCAGAGTAAAAACAAATAGAAGTTTGGAAAGAAGGCCCAACTTTCAATGGTGAGGTAAGTGTGTTCCAAAAGCTTGGTTTATGACACTGTGCTTTTTAAAGACTTGTTCTTTGAGAAAGGTTTTGTAGTTTGGTGAGATGTTTTTAGGGTTGGGTTTGCATTTTTGGAATACCAGAAAGTAGAAAAAAGATCTATTGCAACTTCGGCATCGTCTTCAGTCCCTTTTCTGCTGTGGCTCTCAGGATTATAAACCCACACCTAGAGCTGGATTTATTTGTATAGTTTTTACTGGACTGCTGTGTATTAAAATTAATGCCCCCAGGTCCTGGGTCAGTGCAGAGTCTAAATGTTTGGGGATTCACCAGATCCTGCCTCTGAAGGGTTATGTGAGTAGATTCAGACTGTTTTTGAAATTGCCATTTTAGGATTAAAAACATTTCTGGGTTCCTTCAGTGAAACACTTTTTATGGAGGTATTTTAGAACTACAGTATCTTAGCTGTCTGCCTGTGGTATCCTCTCCTTTGGTAGCCTTGCAAGATGACCAGATTACCTCTCAGAGTCCCGTTTTGAACTAAATCCATAGACCCTGACACCAGTTTTCTTCATAAGAACCATTTTACAGAACCGAGTCCAGGAAGTGCCTTTTTGACCTATCATAGTAGTAGGGAATATGAATGTAATTATGGCCCTGACCATAATTTTTAGGTTCAGCTAACTTACCAAAGGCTATCAGCTTGTTTAAAAACAAAATACAAAAATTTGGGTTGGCACTGACATTGGTTGCCCAGGCCTTTCCCAGTGTGGTGGTGGTGAGGATGTGAGAACTTTAGACTTGTTGCTGTGAGCATGATTTATATAGCTCAGGGAGCTCTGGAGATTTGAATAAGGGTGGGAAATTGCTCTATGTGACCATACCAATTCGATACTAAGAAAGAAATTACAGTAGGAATCTCTTCTTTGGGTGAGTTTTACTTTCTTGGGGGAGCGTGCTTATGTGCACACATGTGGAATATTTGCAAAGTAAGGTTTTACAAATGGATGTAAACCAGACTAAGTCTATGGGCTGAAGGAATCCAAGAATAAGGAGCAATCAGAGTATGACATATCACTTTGGGACAGCTTTTCAGAGGCAGTGATTTGTGAAGCTAAATGTTTAATATGGGGAAAGTTAAAATATTAATTTGCTTATTCATAATCCTGCTCTGAGTCCCTTGGGCTTTATAGAATCCAAATTACACATCTTTCGATGGACCAATAGTTGTCTCATTCCAGTGACTTTGAAAACTTGGATTCTAACTATAAAACTCCATGAAAGAGTAGTTCCAGGGTCTTAGTGGTTCCTGTGGTTATGTGGGGCCTTTAGGTTTCAGCCAATTCAGGGGCTCTTTTGTAGTAATTTTGGGTGTGGAAGGTCATGTAACCTTCAGACAACTCTTTAGTGACAGTAGTTCAACTT
Organism: Noctilio leporinus; assembly: GCA_004026585.1. Lineage (NCBI taxonomy): Eukaryota > Metazoa > Chordata > Mammalia > Chiroptera > Noctilionidae > Noctilio > Noctilio leporinus. Next base: position 45,364 of record PVIW01003918.1, read on the forward strand.
TGGTTGGAGAGCCTAGTGGTAGTGGTGGTGGTGGTTTTGGCAGACCTTTCTTAGAAGGAGCTATGAAGTACCTGTTGGGACTGCTGCTGTTTTCCAAGGCCTGGGAACTGAGCTTGAACTGAGTTGCTTGGGTCAGGCCTTACATTGTAAGGCTGCACATAAGCAGTTTGCTCAGGTGTTCACAGAAAGGGCTTTTAATGTTTTTTTTTTATTGGGTTGGCTATGGCTAAGAAGCTCATAAATGTTGCAAGTACATGTTTATTCCTTATGGAAGCCTCTGAAATGCAGTGAGTTTTGATTTCTTCCTTCATGTTGGTCCATGTGTCATTGGACCACACATGACTTTTGGCACTTTTCAGGGACTGTGAGTGAATGCTTAACAGCTGAGGATGCTTTGGAGTGTCCATTGCCAGGCTATAGTGCTTCCACCTGGAAGAGAAGGCTGGCTTACTCTTTCCAGTATAGAAATATGAAGTCTTGAATTTTAGTTTAGAAATACTTCTTCTAACTTATGTTGCCTTGTCATTCTGGAATTTTGCAAAAGTGCATTTCCAGTAATTTAGTAGCATTGGCACCTGGTTCATCTGCCACAGCAGGTGTGTAGGGGCTTGAGATAAACTCCTTAGTCAATCCCAGGTTTTAGAGGGATCCAGGTTAGGGTAAATGTTGACTTAGCCATCTTGACTATTCATTCCTCTCCGCAGTTTTGATTATTCATTCCTCTCTGCAGTTGTTCCCCCCGTTCCCCCCACCCCTCATTTAAATGGATGGAATTAGTTTTTTTTTAATGTGAAGGGGACATCTTAGTGAACTTTTATTTGGTTTTGTGTGTCATTTGTTTGTACTAGAAGATGGTCTTAAAACCGGTTGAATCTTTATTTCCCAGTGGCCTTTGCATTTTCTAAGGGTATATACTAGAGTGAGAAGAAACCTAATGCCAAGAATGCATTCCAACATACTGCAGAATAGGAAATTTGATCCCTAAAATGTTGATTTAGTGTTGGTTATGGTACATATTAGAAATCACCCAGTAATCCAGGACAGATTTTTGTTGCCCTAATGTTGATATGAAATACCAAAGGACTTCAGGCACTGGGGCTATGTGCTTTGTAGGCTAAGAGTGCTGCTTGAATTGCCACCCATATGAAGAGGAAATGTGCTTGGTGTTTTGTTCCCGCCCCCCCCCCTCTTGCATTTGGGCTTCCTTATGGCTTCATTCCTTCTAGGTTCCCAAGTCTGCAGTGTTATATATTAGATTTCCTCCTCCCTTGGCACTGGTGCATTCATGATTTTCTGTGGCTCCTCACCAGCAGTCAAAATTTTTGTATGCTTTTCCCTCTTAAACTTGTTAGCTTTCAGCTTGCTTATTTATAGACATCTCTGTTAAAAGGACCTCCCACCTAAGAGCTAGCATCCAGTGTGATGGCAGCAGGGGAGTGTAGGGATTGATTTGATATTGGTTATTTAAAAACCCATTTGTTGTGTGCTTGGTGGTTTTTAATTTTGCCTCCTGTTTTCCTTGAGGTCATAACTTACTTGCCAGGCATGAGTGCATCTGGGTCCAGCTGTTTACTCTCAGCTAACTGGTGCCTGATGTACTTTGACTTAGGAAAAGTGTGAGTTCAGCCACGTGGTTCAGAATTAAAGACTACGTCCTGGAGGTTGCTTCCTTTTGGAGGATACAGATAAATCTTTGGGCTCTTTTTGCCCAAGGATTTCCCCTCTATCTTAGGTAAGCCTTAATATGAGACAGTCTGTTCATAGAGAACAAGTCACCTGAGCAGAAATGCTAGGAATTGGTTGCTTTTTGTCTTCTTGGGCAAACACAGATGGCTTTCTCTCTTCCCCTTTGGACAGTACTCAGTTCTGGTCCTAAGGTGGTAGAGTTTATGAATTGGTCCAGCATTAGTTTAGGAGTATGAAATTTTATTAATCCTCACCCAAGGACATGCTTACAGATTTTAAGAGAGAGGGGGAGGGAGGGAGGGAGGGAGAAGGAGAGGGAGAGACATCCACGTGAGAGAGAAACGTCGATCAGTTCTCTTCTGTACAAGGGGCTGAACCCACAACCTACATAGGTGCCCTGATGGGGAATTGAACCCAAGACCTTTTGGTTTTATGGGACAATGCCCAACCTAGTGACACCTGCCAGGGCAGGAGTGTGAAACTCTTGATAATTTAGATTTGGATAACCTGCCTTTCATCTCCAGACTTCTTACCTGTTTAGGAATCCGGGCTGCCAAAGATAACTATTACAAAGGCTTTGGAGAGTAATTTTTATAGGGAGTTTATCTGTAACTTTGTACTGGATCAGTGACAGGTCAAGAAATTTGTCCTAGAGCAAATAGCTAGTAAAAGGTACAGTTTGGATTTGAATCAGGTTTGTCTGATTTTTCATAGCTGTAACACTATAAACTACAAAAATTGCTTCTCCAAAATAAATTATTCAAGCACTAAGGCTTATTGGGACATTAGTTTTGCAATAGCCTGGAACCCTTAAATGCGGTGAAAGACTGAAAGGCCTTTAGTTACAACTTGACATTATGCCTAGATTTGTCCTGTATGTCCCTTCCATTTAGGATTTGACTTAGCCTTCTGATGAATGGCTATGTGATCCCAATAGTGAGACTTGGCAGCATTTGGTCCCCAGGCTCCTTTTTTGGGAGGGATCTTGGAGAGTGGGGTTGGGGGCGAGATTCATGTTCAAAGATAGAGTCTGTCACTTTGATCTAAGTGAGAGTAACTTGCATTATGAAAACATTTGCAGAGTGATTTTACTTTCTATAACTTGGAGCACTCACTGGGGAGGTGGGGATTATTGTCTTAATTTTCCACTTGGGGAAAGTGAACACAAGAAGGTTAAGTGCCTGTATATACAAAGTTTCATAGCAGATGTAGCTCTAAAACCAAGGTTTCATGTTCTTATAGGTTATGTGACTTTAATGAAATCACTTAACTTTTCTGGTCCTGTATCCTCAGTTATATAGTAAAGAAAAATGCCCACCTTGTAGGCTGTAGTAAATATTAAATAAGATGTGAAAGTATTATTAAATAAAATTCAAACACAACAACTGTTTGGTAGAGGCCCCTACTTGAGAGCAGGATAGAATCGACTGGTTAAAGACAGGCTTTACTAAATTAAAAGCTGTCCCATAGTTCTTAGCTACATCTGAATTATGCAAGTAAGGTCTCTCTGAGAAGTGGACATCTGGGCCAAGACTTGTTCCCAGTCGTATGATTTAATTAAGGATGATGCTTGCCCTGGCCTGTGTGGCTCAGTTTGTTGGGTGTTGCCCTGCAAACCAAAAGCGTGGGTTTGATTCCTGGTCAGGGTACATGCCTGAGTTGCAGGTTTGGTCTTCCACTTGGGTTGCATGCAAGAGGCAACCAATCAGTCAGTGTTTCTCTCCCTCTCTCCCTCCCTTCCCGAACTCTCTAGAATCAATACAAGAAAAATAAAACTTAAAAACAAAAAAACAAAAAACAAGGATTGTGCCTGGCACAGAAATGGAAATTACAAAAATGGTTAGGTAATATTGACAATGCAAAGACCAAGTGGGGAACCAATGTTCTAGTTCACCAGGGTTTTCTGAAAACCTGATGTGGTTTTGGTATCCTTCCCATTAAAAATAAGTTTCCTAGTACCAGACTTCTTTTCCCTGCTGCATGAGAAGTGAAGCTGTGATCACTGTGACCTGGCTATGATGAAGACAGAGGCTTCCAGGAGGCAGTATGCTGACAATTTGATTTGTGATTTGGTACTTGTATGCACAGACAAATATTCCAGTAGGGATTCTTATGTGTTTTGTGTGTGTGTGTGTGTGAGAGAGAGAGAGTGAGTTAAACTCACTTTATCACCCCCCTGACTTTCAGCTTTATTTTTCTTGTTCTCCTCTTTTTCCTTTCTCATTCTCACCCTTGATGTCTTAACTGTTAGTAGAACGAAAAGCACATGGAGACCTCAGTAATTTAACCACACCAGTGCTGGTAAGATGTCTCATTTTAGGACTGTGGATACATTTTTGACCACTTTCAGATGTAATTCAATGAAGATTCCTGGTATCTGCTTTAACTCTTGCAATGGCCTGGCTAACTAGAGGCAGAAAGTGCCTTTGTCTTATTAACAAACAGAGGTTTCCTGATGATCTCTACCCCTTCTCTTTTCCTACTTTATCTTTTGGTTTGGAGACCATTTCTTAGCCCCCTGTTTTTGGAGTTCTGTTGGATCAGGACAGATTTCTAACTTTATTGTTTTTCTTTCTAGTCTGTGATTTGAATCTGCTTTCCTAGTGCAGCTTTGACTTGGCTTCTTTAAAACCCCTACATAAAGCCTCAAGTGACCAATGTGTGGTCTCATTATGGTATTTTAGGTTAAAATAAAGTGAGATTGAGATAGCTGGGTTTACCCAACCCAGACACTTCACCAAAGGGAAATTTCTCTGTGCTTTGTATAAGACAATCTCAAAAGAGTGAGCTAAAACAGACGTGGGGGTGGGATGTGGGGGGTGGGTAAGGGATACATTGTAGCTAGATTTCCATAAGTTAGCATACCAAATCCATCTCAATTCGATTATACTGGCCAGAGATAGCAAATAAAGAGGAGAAACAAGTTTTATGATAGGCAGCTGTCAGCTTTGGACTGGTCCCGTGCATTTCTGATATAAATAATGAAACCATGGTCTTCCGTACACATTTGTGTGGATAATGGAGTAGAGGAGGTTGGTAGCAATGTACTCCTTTTGGAGCTTTGAAAAGAACTGGAAAATTTTACAGGACTCTGGCTTTTCATTTAAGGTATTGCTGATGGGAAAAAAGCCCGAGGATTTGGGGACACCCATAATCTTAATAAGGTTGTCTGTGCCCTGGGCCATTCTTTAACTTATGTAATTGTGCCTGTTATAGTTGAGTGGACTTAGGGGGACCAGGTGAAAGACTGGCATTTTTGGGAAGTGGTCCAAGGCAGCCCTAGGAATTAATGACATAACAGTGTCATTGCTGCTGCTTCTCAGTATCTTTTATCAAAAGACAGGATGGTTAGATTGACAACAATCAATCAATCAAAGTATGATGAATGGAATCCCTGACTGCATGTAAAGCAAGTTCCTACAGTTCAGTGATGTGTCACAGATAACCTTTTTTAGTATAGAAGAAAAAAACTATTAGGATGTAGAACTCTGCATTCAGAGAAATATAGGACCTTTTTATATAACCCCTGCAAGACTAGTCCAAATTTGGAGTTATAGGTGAAATAATAAAGGAATGGGGGAAATGAGAGCTTTTTAAAGGGAAAGCAAATGAGGCTTAAAGTTTTGTGTTTGTTTTTGAACAGTATGTACAAAGCAGTTTAATTTTAATAGGGAAGAGGGAGGAGAATTTTAAAAACTAGGTTAGAAGAACTAAGTATGATTTAGAAGTATTGTCTTTAAAGATTTTATTTATTTTTAGTGAGAGGGAAAGGGAGGGAGAAAGAGAGGGAAACATCAATGTGTGGTTCCCTCCTGTGTACCCCCAACTGGGGACCCTTTGGTTTACAGGCCATCGCTCAGTACGTTGATTCACACCAGTCCGGGCAGAAGTGTTGTCTTTATTGAAAAGCTGGGATTGCATCCTCCTGGATAAAACTCTTATTAGGTTACATGAGCATTACCTGTACATGTACCTTAAGTGTACCACATCATTGAATCATTAATGACAGATAAGGCATAAAATGTCATTAAAAACTACCTCACTTGGTTGGGCTTGTGGTCCATCCACACTAAGGTCCTCTTCCTAGTTGAAGCATCAAAGGATGGTTTGTGGGAGGAAGTACCTTTTTTTGGTGTCAACCCATACCACTTCATGTGGTAACAAGGTCTATACATTGAGCATGTAGTGAGTATAGTATAGAAACCTACCTTTCTTGCATACCATCAGGTTATTCTATACTTAGGTCATATTCCCTATTTCTCAAAAATTTCCAGGATGAGAACTTGGTAAAAGCTTACTTAATTGCCCAATCCTGTTGCCGAAATGTCTAACTTAAAACATACAGTACTTGGGATTTGCCAATGAAACAAATCTTTTAAAAAGCTTTAAAAATAAAATGGAACAGATGGATGTAATACAACAACAATAAAATTTTAAAAAAAATAAATAAATAAAAATAAAAAATAAAATGGAACAAAACAAAAAACCCCTCAGTATCTATCTACTACATGCTGGTTACTTACAGTAATGCAGTAAATACTTACTGAACTTCTACAGTGTATTGGGCACTGTGTTGTGAACATAGGCTTCATAAAATTTCAGTCTCCAATGGAGTACTTTCTAGTGAGGAAAGATATAAGTAAATAGTCACAAATAACTATATAATTAATTATAATTATAAACCCTGCCACTTCAATAAAGCATACAAAAACTCAAAAAAAAAAAAAAAAAATACGTGCTCTGGAGAAGTAATTCAATAAATTATCTTCCAACTTTTCTTTAAAGAGTTTATTCATTATTTTTAGACAGAGGGGAGGTGAGGGAGGCAAAGAGGGAGAGAAACATCAGTGTATGGTTGCTTTTCACCTGCCTCCAGCTGTGGATCTGGCTGGAGACTTGGCTTGCAATCTGGGTATGTGCCCTGACTGGGAATTAAACCAGTGACACTTAGGTTTGCAGGCTGGCGCACAATCCACTGAGCCACACCAGCCAGGGCTTCTTCCAACAATTTTTTAAAGATAAGATTACTTTGGCTAGTGGGTGGCTTTGTATTGCTTAGGTTCTTGGATTGGTTACTGGTCAGTTCTTTCCCTTAACTATTCTCGGGTCAAATATTACGGGAAATTCTCCATCTGAGATTGGTCTTGAGTCCATTAACCTCTAGTGAACTCTAATGGGCTAGAGTCCATTGTTTATTACCAAGGCTCCTTTTTGTGTGGAGATGCATTGCAAGACATTTGGTATCCTGCTCCCAGGTAACAAATGCCAGTAGTACCACAGAGTCGCTATGATAACCAAAGGAGGCACCTTTGTAAATTATTTCTGAACACTTCTCATGGGTCAGTATTGCCCTTGTTGAAAACTATTGGGCTTTACTGTCAGGATTCTTAGGAGGAGCTTATTCAACAAATTCCTTTGGGAGAACAGACTGAAAGTAGGTGGAGCTTGAGAATTGGACTGGTCAACCCTTTCAGTGTCTAACTTGTGTGTTCCTCTTTTTTGAGTAGGTATTTGAAACTGCTTTCAATCCCATTCCGCTTTTTTTCCTATTGAGGGCGGAGAGAGGGAAGTGTCTGTTATAAACTGGTACTGTAAAAAGCATTCCATATGCATATCATTTGAATTGCCTCATATTTGTTAGGCAGTTTTTAAATTCTCATTTTACAGGTGGTTCTGCTGCCAAGGGATGAAGTGACTGGCTTAAAGAAGTGTTAAAGCTTGTGCTTCCTCTCTCTTTTTTAAAAGTATAACCTTAATTTACTTGATTGCTAGTTAACCTCTAGGTTACCATTCTGGGTTTCTGATCTTGAGGGACCAGACCTTAACTATTGCGGGTTCTGAGTTTTACTTCTAAACATTTGGGACTTGTGTAGATGATAATAGCTAATAACATTTTGGGTGCTGGAAGATAAAGTAGTCAAACACATAGACACCTATGTACCTTTTGGGATTTCATTCTAGACTAGGACATAGATGTTAAACAATATATGTAAACCATGTAGTATGCTAGTGATGCATGCTCAAGAGAAAAAACTTACCAGGGACCAGGTATAAGAAGTGTGCAGGGCCCTGGCTGCTGTGGCTCACTGGGTTGTGGGCCAGGTCCCCAGTTGGGGGCATGCAAGAGGCAACCACATTGATGCTTCTCTCCTTCTCTTTGTCCCTTCTTTCCCGTCTCTCTAAAAATAAAATATTT
>PVIW01003918.1:53345-149872 GCA_004026585.1 Noctilio leporinus
TTTTTTCTTTTAATTTTATTGTTGTTGTATTACATCCATCCCTTTTTTGCTCCCCTCTGTCCCCCTCCCCACCCACCCTTTCCCCCCAAAGTCAATCCCACCTGTTGTCCATGTCCATGGTTCCTTTATACTAGGTTCTTGTCTAAGCTGCTCCCCTTCTTTGCCTCTGCCTCCCCCCTCCCCCCAACCCCTTTCCCCCCGACCACTGCAGGCCTATTCCTTGTATTCATACACTTGGTTAAAAATAAATAAAATATTTTTAAAGAAGTGTGCAGGATTGAAATTTTAGGTTCATCAGGGAATGCCAAGTGGAAGTGATAATTCATATGAGTCAGCTATACTAAATCTGGAAGAAGCAAGTATTTCAGGTGGAGGAATCAGTGAATACAAAGGTTCTGAGCCTGGAGCATGTCCGAATGTATTGAGGAAACAGTTGGTTTGTTTTGTGGATTAACTTGTTCAACCCTGAAGGTGCTAATGCTATTACCACTATTTTATTGATGTGGAAACTGAGGCACAGAGAAGTTGAAGGCATTGCTGGAGCAGAGCTCTTAACCATTGTCTAATGACTGGCCATGTAGAACCAAAGCATTTCCTCAGCACAAAGGAGGTTAGGACTTGCAAGGCTTCTAGAATTATTTTTCCTCTTCCACAGTCCCTTTCCTACTTTTAAAGTAGGGACGTTTGTTTTACACACAATTCTCTACTTCCTGGAGCTTATATTTTAGTCTAGATACAGACAGTGACCACACTAAATTAAGTAAAGCATATAGTATGTAGTGACATGGACTCAGGTAAACAAGATAACCAGGGAGTGGGTACAGGGATTTAGGTAAGGTTGGCTTTGACTGAGAATGTTGCTTTTTTTGAGAATTTAGGAATTTGAGGTATATTCCCGCTTTTTCTCTTGGCCATGCACTGCCCTCTTCAGACAGATCATTGTTTGCATCAGAGTTCTAGAGTCACTCTGTGCTAGAGATAAGAGGAACTTTGGAGGGAAGGCTACATAGCCCAGATGTTCTCAGACTGGACATGAGACTTGGCTGAGGAAATCCCTGGCCCCATCCTAGGGCCACTGATTTAGAATCTGGAGGGCAGGGTTCCATTGTGTAGCTGAGAAAGTTAAGGTAAAACATGGTTGGTGCCTTGCTTACTTCCCCAGGGAGTTGGTCAGAGAACTAGGATTGGAACCCAGCCATTATGTACTGCTGCCTTACTCTTGGGATTAAAAAGTTGGTTCCAGCATCATCCTGATACGCCAAGGTTGCATGATGGTTTGATACCCAGTCAGAGCACATGGTCAGAGCACACACAAGAAGAAACCACTGAATGTATGTATATATAAATAAGGAGAACAAATCAATGTCTCTCTCTTCTAACCCTTTCTTTCTCTCTCTCAAATCAGCAAAAGAAAAAACTTTTTTTTTTTTAAGTTGTAAAGAAGAGGATGTTTATGGCAAATGGTATTTTGATTCCTGTTTAATCATTCTTGGGGACTTACTGTTTCTTATAACTCTGGGTTTTAAGCAGTACCTAAAGAATTCTTTCTTGGGTTGTTTGATTTCCTTAAGAGTTTTTGCAATTTGTTGGAAATTGGAAGAGATTGGTTAGCTAAGCTTGGTCTTCCAAAAAAATTATCATTTTTGGAAGAGCATTTTCTCTGTTGAAAGGGGGCTAATGAAAGTGTTTGGAAGAGGAGAAGAACGTTGTTATTTGTTGGGGAATTCATTAGTTCAGTGCTCTAGCTGCTTTTTACTTGAAGGATTCTTTATGGAACCAAAGGTAAAAAAGAAATAACTAGCCACCTGGTTGTGGTTTTCTTACATGCCTCTTTCGGGTGTACAGCTGTTAGGTGGTTATTACAGTTGGCTCTCAAAATATGAGTTTTGCTAGTTGATTGGATGACTTCCCATGTTGGTTTCTCTTTTCTACCCTTGGTGAGTTTCCTCAGATCTTCTGGCTGGAAGGATGGAGTATAGTAGCCTAACTATCTCTGATCCTGGGAGAAAGCCAGGCTTCTTGTCTTGTTCTCTATCACTTTAGAGACAGAGTTCGGATTTGACGGTCCGAAGTCTGATGGTCTGTTTGCAGTCCCTCTAAGTCAGGTGCTGTGGGTGATGTCTTTGAAACTGGCTGTTACTTTGTAAAGGGGAATGTGCTCTGGTCTTGTAGAATCACTTTGTAAGCAGAATGGGATAGCTAGAACTTTTGACTGACTTAGGATTTTTATTTATATTCAACTTGAACACTTAATGGAACTTTGTAAGCTTTTTTATTTTTATTTTTTAACCTCTTTGGTATGGTAGTTGTAAATGAGTTGTTCGTTTGTCTCACACCATAGGCAGAACTGAAATTAACTAGAAATAAATGAAATAACTGTTTTCCATCTCTTGTAAAGGAGAAAAGTGGAATGTGATTCTCCTGCTATGAATTATCAGGATCATAGGCTGAGGAAGTTTTATTTCCTGGGTCAGGTGTTGTCATATATGATGAAATTATTTCAATATCATTCATTTAACTTCAAGACATCTTTGATGTCTCTAGTGAGGCCAAATAGGAGGTAAGGAACCTTTACTAGATGGGGAAACATGACTGTTCAGGAGGCTGGGTTTGGGGATAGAACTAAACAAGCAGGTTTCTGGGCAGTCTCTCTTCAATTGCTGTAGGAGTCCCTGACCAGTCTTCAAAGTCGGGAAATACTGGAGGAGTGAGAAAAGACAGCAGGGTTCATTGGCTGCAGATTTCTTAGGGGATAGGGGAATACAATGAAAATGATTTACACTGGTAAACTTATGTGTATCAGGGTACAAGTGTGATTCTTTTATGGGAGTCTGCTGTGTACAACCTAAGATTTGAGTGGAGCCACGTGGAGTTAGCGCCTTAGTTGGGTGAGGCTTTAACTTTTATATTTGTTGCTGCTTGGAATGCTCCTCAACAGAGGAGGGCCCAGTACAGGAACTGGATCGACAGCTGCCGCCTGTCCCTGTAATCACAGGAAGCTGAGACCGGGTGCCTTTGTATGGGAGCTCCACAGCCAGACAATAGTTTGTGCTGGCGGGGCCATGTGGCGAGTCACGTGACACGGGGCTGTTTTCTGCCGGGGTCCTTACCCATCTGTTCTCTCGGCTCTTTCTGGGTTATCAGGCACCAGTCCAAGTCCTCCCAGGCAGCCAGCTTCATGGCCAGAGATTACGAGCACTAACCTTCCTGGCAGGGGCGGTGTGGCTTCGCATTTATGCAGATTAGCCATGTGTTTCTCACTTCGAGGCGTTCCACAGGAAAAGCCTTTTCCTGTGTTTGGCTCTCAGTGGGCGGTTCCCAGCTTACTGTACTGGGACTCGGCAAGCAGCAGGCATGCACGAGAGGGATCACAGTACACTGGCCCCCTCCCATTCCACCTCCAGTGCTACGTCACCACAACACAACCGCTCCTGCTCTCTTACTGTTGGTGTCATTCATTCGGTGCCAAGATTGCTTTAAAAAATTCCCTTGGCCCCAGTTCAAACAGGAGTACAGCTGGGATGTGTTAGATTTTAGGCAGTCTGCCCTCAATTTGAGATGAGTTATAAATAGCAGTGCCGACTTCCTTAACTACCGCTCTCTGAGGTAAAATGCAGGTTAATTACTGTGGGAATCAATTAGGGGGTTCTTTCGATTAAAGAGCCAGGAATGCTTTTTAAAATTGTTATTATTAAAAGTCATACAACAAACCTGGACAGGCATAAATTGAAAGCACGAGGAGTAAGAAGTAATATGTGGTTGTCCAAAATCCAAAATTAGGTCTCTCTAATCAAGATTAGGTTTATACTGGCCCCAGCTAGTTAGCATTTAGGGTGACAGAACAAGTGGTAGTTGGGATTTCTTTTCTGATGGACACCTCTTGGCAGTCCTGACCCATTCCTCTCTACTGCATCCTTGCCGGTCCAAATCCAGCTCCTTAGGGTTGCTGCCTGGTCACTTCTTTGTGCATCTTTGGATTGGGACAGGGGACCTGGAGCTTTCCTCAGTTAGACTTTTATTTCAAGAAAATTAAGAAGTTGCACCTTCCCCGATGCACTGCCACGTGATGTGGTGCATTATGGTGAACAGTAGGTTTTTGCTTGGATAAGTTCCTGACTATCTTCTTGGCTCTCTTCTCAGTCATGGTCAGAGGTTGGAGAATTTAAAGTCTAGCCTGTTATATCTCAGCAACTCCTGCAGGTCATTATGGCTTTCCTTGGTGCAATAAGAAGTTGTAAGAGACTCCATTAGCTCACTGGTTTGGAGGGGCTTGTAATTCCATTTGCTTGGATCAGGGGAACTCTCCATGCAAGTGGTTAATCTGCAAGCTACTTGTTCTGGATATATTCAGAGGGATCAGCCTGGTAGCCATCCTTGCCTTTGATGCCCCTAAACTGCATCTTTTGATGAATTTCGTTTGGCAGCCAGTTTGTAACACAGCCAGTGATCTGGAAAGAGATAAGTGGTGGATGGAGATGAGGGGGTGGTTCTTATGGCTCTTTTCCCCTTTTTTATTTTTATTTTTATTTTTTTATGAATGCAGAAGGGTATATAACAGGGGGCCTGACTTCCCTGATCAAGGGGGCAACATTTTTCTCTCAATTACGTGTCTTTATGGCAGAGCCTTTGCTTTTGAAGTGTAATCACAGTAATCTATGCCTGTGGTTTCCCATTGAAAGGATTTCCTCTCCCTCTTTCCCAGAGAGAAATCTCTTGCTCATAGTACAACCAGGGTTTGGTGTTTCCCACCCATTGCCTTTTCCTTGGTACCTGCAGAGTGCTGATATACTGCCTTTTCTGTCTTGTGTGCGGTAGGGATTTTTATGCTCTGAAATGGCTATTTTCAAATAAACTTATTAGTGAAGATTTAAGGCCTTGTCTTCTGTTTTAAAGGTTGGAAGATGGCATTTCATGTTTAACTGCAAATCACAAGTCTTTCAGTGGAGTTTAAAATATCAGAAGTACTTGCTAGATCCCTGACCACCTCCTCCCCTTGTGATATGAGCAGATATTTAACTGATATGAGAACAGAGTAACCTGATTGTTGGAGCTGAATATATTTATGTTTGCTAAATTGCATAGTCTGTTGATTGTAACCCTTTGGTGAAGGGAAACAGTCAGAAATCTGATCAGGAAAGGGAAATATCTCCATCCCCCTCCCCCAGAGAGAGAGAAACATCATATTGATGCATTCATTGGTTGATTCTTGTATGTGCCCTGACTGGAGATTGTACCTGCAACCTTAGGATATCCGAATGATGCTATAAGCAACGGAGTTACCCTGCCAGGGTCAAAGGGAAATGTCTTAATATAATTTCATTTTATTTTCTTAAAGATTTTATTTATATTTAGAGAGAGAGAAATAAACATTGATGTGCAAGAGAAAGGAACGTCTGTAGGTTGCTTCCCTCACAGCCCGAACTCTGGGCATGTGCCCTGACTGGGAATCGAACCAGTGACCTCTCAGTTTACAGGCCTGCACTCAGTCCAGAGTCACAACAGCCAAGGTTTATTTTATTTTTAGAATAAGAATTTTTTTGAGTTGTGTTTATTTTTGGTCTGCAAAGATATCCTAAAGTTGATGGAAGAACCCTTGAATTCTGTAATAACTGTCCCCCATGTAAGTAGCTACCCTAATGAGAAGTACAGCTGTCCTGCTGTGAGAGAAGAAAAGGTAACTTGCCTGGAGTCTTTTGTTTTTAAGCAGGCCGTTGGGGGCTGCCTGGATAGTTTGAATACCTCTGGTATAGGATGGCATGTAAGATTCTTCTCAGAAGTGTGCTTGTTCTCCCTTAGCTGTGTATCACACCTTCCCCTCTTTCAGTGCTATTCACTTTTTTTGCCCTGCCCTCAAAGTCACAACCTGATTTAGGTTATGCCCCTGACCTTGTGAGCTAAATGGCTTGATCTGGGCTTTGTCTACATAGTATCCCCTACCCTCTTCTTGCAGTAGGGCATTGTAGCACAATGAAGTTACTGAGCCCTGGCTCTGCTTTGGGGGTCTTTGAAAGTAAAGGACCAGATCTCTGGTTTCCTAGAACTTATTTTTGAGAGATTCAAATCAGCTGGACAACTAAGTAATAATAAACCTTATGATTTTGACTGAATTTGCAATAGGACATTTGGAAATGTGAGGGATCAGAGTGTACTAAAGAAGAAGGAAGTGGCTTCATGTTGAAGGGTTGAGTTTTTGCTAGTGGAAGCCATTTTGGGTAGGAGGGCAGGGCAGGTGGGTACCATTGCAGAGAGCTGGGCATGCTCTGTACGTGGAGGACTTCTGTGAGACTGAAAAAATGTGTAGAACTGGGGCATGCTATGGAGAACTTTAGAGTCAGGCAGAAGAGCACTATTTATCATTATTAATAATAGCTACTGTTTTATTGGACATTTAAATACCAGGCATTATGTGAAATGTGTTATGTGCATTTTAGATTAAAAACTGATACTTTTTAAATCTAGGATTTGAACCCATGTCTATCGACTTATTACACTTTGCTTTTCCTATTCAATACTGTACAGGATGTAGTAGGTAGGATAGTCAGTAGGAAGTTTGGAGTTGTTGTTGAGCAAGGAGGGATGAAAATTATTTGAGAGCATTGCTGTAGAGCTGTGTGGTCCATTATGATAGCCCCTGCTACATGTGGTTATTTGGATTTAATTAAAAGTAAATGAAAATGATTCAGTTCCTCAGTCTCACTAGCTGTATTTCAAGTACTTAAAAATTACGCGTTATAGAAAATTTTGTTGAATGTTTCTCTAGATCACTAGTTCTGAGCTAGTATACAATCATCCAAGGACCATAAGGGGTGGGGGGAGCCCAAATCCTTTCAGATCAAATAAGCTGGAATCTCTAGAGAAAGGCCCAGGCATTTGTGGAGCTTCACAGAAAATTCCCAACTGTAGCCCTGGTTAATAGATACTGTTCTAAAAACACTATGATAACCATGTTAACAAATGCCCCTCAAGTGTTGTGGGGAGACCTGGAGTGACAGAGATACCCAGAGTGGGCTTGTCTCTGTTCAGTAAATGTAATCTCTTCATCTGGGGGCCACATAGACAGCAGTTGCAGTCTGGAATGAGATGAGGATCTCCTCCTTACGTTTGGCATGATATGGCCATTTAAGCCCCTGAACTCTTCACAGGAGAGAATGGTGATGTTTTGGCTCCAGGTATATGTGGGAAGACTACATGCTATTCATTACTTACCAGTCCAGTTGTTAAATCTGAACTTCCTTAACAGTCCTCAGAGAATCCATGGAGCTCCAAAATTATGATTAGGAACATTACTGGAGCTTCTGCTACAGAGACAGGTTTGAAAGAATAGTTTCAGTTACGCTGGAAATACCACTTTACTATTGACATGTAGTGATTTGGGACACGATTTTACTATGATTGTAGTTTAGAGGAGGGTACTCAATCATCAGTCACTGTTACCTTTTTAGCTGAGATTTCAGGGTACAATCTGAGAGAACTTTGCTTCTCCTTTTTTCCTTTTGATCTTTAGGAGAATAGTCCCTGTGGCTTTTTGTCTTACCCCTTTTCCTCATGACACTGTGAGTTCCTCTATTACAAAACATTTAGGTAACACTACCCCCCCCCGCCCCCCGCCACGTGCCCAGACATGCACAGAGAACCAGTTGTTTGAATTGGGGTGGGGGGGTGGGGGGGTGTTATTTTAAGGTCTTGCTCCCTTCAATTATTTATTATAAAATAATAGAGCTAGAAGGGACCCTACATATAATCTAGACCCATGATTCTTAAGTGTGGTCTTGGATCAGCAGCATCGACATCACGTGGGAACGTTAATGAATGCATATCCTAGGCCCAACACAAACCTACAAAATTAAGAAGCTCTGGAGGTGGGTCCCAGCAATCTGGTTTAATAAACCCTTCTTGTACTTAGGATCCATTGCTAAAGTTTGAGAATCACTAAACTCCTTGAGTTAATGCTATCCAAACCCAGAGTATTATTATATATTCTCTATCCCCAACTTAAGATTCAGTTTTCAAGTTTTATGTTAGGTCCAGACCCACTGTCCAACCTGGATATATCTATTTGTAAGGTGCTTAGGGAAACTCCTCCCTCCCTTCCACACCACCAGTAGATATAGTGTTAGGCATCTCTGGCAGGAAAAAGTGTTTTGGGCGCTCTGTGCTATGTAGCTCCGATAAGATGAAGTTATGTCAAAAAGTGAATGAGCTAATTGAACTTGTTGCCCCATAAAGAACTGAAAGGAAACTATAGCCAAATACCTGTAAGTCAAACTTTTGAGCTTTCATTATTGGTGCTATGCTGTACCTCTGTATCTTGTTTTTTGAATAGACACAAATTTTATATTCCTTTTACCCTCAAACTCTTGAATATTAAAGGAGATGAACTTCTTAGGTGAGATGCATGAGGCTGTAAGTTCAGAATCACAGTTCCCTTAATGATTGTAACTGAAGCCACATTACTCATTGTGAAGAAAGCATACATTTAAGCGCTTGGCCCAGAAAGTGCAAACACTCTATAGATACGCAGGGAAAAAATATATCACTATTTAAAAAATAGAAACATCTAGATGCACATGTATTTGAAGTCCCAAACACAAGTGTTGAAGTATCCGTTTTAATATTAAGATCATGGCAGCACCGTACTCTCCCGACAACAGGGCCTTTGTTCTGATTTAATGCACCAGAGAGTATCTACGTTCATTGGTCCACACCTTGTCTGTCCTTTGGATCTCAAATAATACCACCAAGTAGTATGTATGCTTCACAGAGTGGTAGTATTTTTGTTTTACAAATGATAAATCAAGATTCTAAGGTTCTGTACCATTACTTTTTCATAGTAACTTTTTCTGTGTGGCATACAGATGTATATGTATATTTGGGTTGTATTAGCCAGAGGCCATGAAAGCTCCAGGTTAATGAAATTTCTTTATTTTGTAGCCATCCAGTCCAATGGATCAGATGGGCAAGATGAGACCTCAGCCATATGGTGGAACTAACCCGTACTCGCAACAACAGGGACCTCCATCAGGACCGCAGCAAGGGCATGGGTACCCAGGGCAGCCATATGGGTCCCAGACCCCACAGCGGTACCCAATGACCATGCAGAGCCGGGCGCAGAGTACCATGGGTGGCCTCTCATATGCACAGCAGGTAGATGGTGATGCCTATTATCTTAACCTTTAATCTTTCCAGGATCTGACCTTGAGCTATAGAATCAGAACAGGTCTTTGACCTTTTCAGCTTGAACCTCCATCTTCCAGTAGTTTTGCCAAAATGATAACAAAGGGAAAAAGGAGAGGCATCTCCTGTAAGTTCTCTAGGCCTTTTGGAAAATAAGGAGTTGTTCCTTTGGCCACATACATGGGAATCTACAGGAAAGGTGATACTGTAGACATCAAAGGAATGAGCACTATTCAAAAAGGAATGCCCCACAAATGTTACCATGGCAAAAGTGGAAGAGTTGGCAGTGTCACCCAGCATGCAGTGGGCATGGTTGTAGGTAAACAAATTAAGGGAGAGATTCTTTCCAAAAGAATTAATGTATGTATTGAGCATATTAAGCACTCTTTTAAGAGCTGAGATAGCTTTCTGAAATGTGTGAAGAAAAATGATCAGAAAAAGAAGGAAGCCAAAGAGATAGGTACCTGGATTCAACTGAAGCGTCAGTTTGCCCAACCCAAAGAAGCATCCTTTGTGAGAACCAATGGAGAGGAGCCTGAACAACAGGAACCCATTCCCTATGAAAGCATGGTGTGATAAGTGTAAAATAAAAAGTAAAAGACCTCTGCACTGTTAAAAAAAATGAAGAACATACCTTTGACTTCTAAATCTCTTGAAAGGATCATAGGCCATCTGGCCATTTGTTACAGTGTGCTCCTTACAAGGCCAGGGTTGTAGGCATCATCCTATGTGTGCTAGAAGGAAAATTTGTCCCTGGCCACAGACTGTATATATCTGTCGTCTTTGACCTAGCTGTTCTGCTTGTATCCACTGAATGGTGATCTCAGAATGAGGTGGGAAGAAAGGCAGGCAGTGGCTGAACACCTTATCCATTGCTACCATGAAAAACCACTCATAACTTGTACCCTGGGGATAGAAGAAGCCTTTTATGTTTTTTCGACATATAGTTCACAATGAATGTTTAGGAGGGACTGGGGGAGTAGAAGCAAAAGAGAAGATTGAAGAGTAAGGATTCCAGCAGTGCTGTTATAAATGTTAAGGTTTTTCTCATCTTTTGTCTGGTCATCCACGCTGGACCAGGGAGGGAGAAAGGGAGAGAAACATCAGTGTGTGGTTGCCTCTTGTGTGCCCCAAACTGGGGACTTGGCCCACCACCCAGGCATGTGCCCTGACTGGGAATTAAACCTGGTGACCCTTTGGTTCCCAAGCCAGTGTTCAGTCCACTGAGCTAAAACTTGAGAGCAGAGTATGCCTTTAAATTTTAGAAAAGGGATATTGTCACTTTTTAAAAATCATTGTATTTATTTATTTATTTCCCAGTATCTAGAATAGTGCCAGGTACAAGTAGGCTCTCAATTTTTTTTTTTTTTTTTTTTTAACCTTGTTTTGCCACTTTGTGCTGTGTGACCACAGACTGTGTAATGTAATTGCTTTAACATGAGACTCAAGGTTCTTCATCTGTCAAATGGGGGTACAGGGTTCCGAAGGAGTAAATTAGGTAATGTTTGCAAAACACCTTGTTGCACTACTGGACCTAGAGAAAAACAGCTTTCCTAGCAGATAGACATTGCAATACATGTATAAAGCTACTGACTGAATAAAAATTTAATTTCTTTTCCCAAGTTTATTTTGCATCATAGCATGTAAATACTAAAACAGATCAAAGGGAAAACATAGCCACATGACAAAGTATGACCTCTTTCTGCAGCCAGCCACACGGACAGGCACAAGAATTCACATCTTAAAGACCTACATTCATTCAAAAAGCAATAGCTAGGAGTCCACATTCAAATATTTTTTGATTGAAGATTAAATGAAGAAGAGAATCAGAGTGACTTGGTGATTTGCACAATGTCTGTATCACTAAACTCTACGTTTTCAGTTGCTGAGGCAGAGTGCTGTTGTTACTCATTGTGGCTAGGGTACAGATTCCTCGTGCTTATAAAAACAGCCTAGGCCATGATAAAAAGAGGAGGCCCATTGGTGAAACAGCTGCTCTTGAACTCTTGTAAATGGCCCCAAAATTAAATAGTGTAAATTTTCAGTGGGTGAGTGCAGTCCACTTGTAAACAAACCAACTAGTAATCCAGCTTGGCCATCTTCCTGGCTCAGTTTAGACAGGGAGCGTAGAAAAACCCTGGGGGTTTCTAAGTGTAAGGTTTGCCTTGCTTGTTTTTTATACCCATTTGCAGAGCATAGTTTCTGAGAGAATATCTCTCCTTCATTCAGAAGAGTCAATGCTAAAAAATGTTTCTATCCTTTCCTTTTTGTATAGATTCCTCCTTATGGACAACAAGGTCCCAGCGGGTATGGTCAGCAGGGCCAGACTCCGTATTACAACCAGCAAAGTCCTCACCCCCAGCAGCAGCAGCCACCCTACTCCCAGCAACCACCATCCCAGACCCCTCATGCCCAACCTTCATATCAGCAGCAGCCACAGTCTCAGCCACCACAGCTCCAGTCCGCTCAGCCTCCGTATTCCCAGCAGCCAACCCAGCCTTCACATCAGCAGTCTCCAACTCCATACCCCTCCCAACAGTCTACAACCCAGCAGCATCCCCAGAGCCAGCCCCCCTACTCACAGCCACAGGCACAGTCTCCCTACCAGCAGCAGCAACCTCAGCAGCCAGCTTCCTCAACGCTCTCCCAGCAGGCTGCGTACCCTCAGCCCCAGTCTCAGCAGTCACAGCAAACTGCCTATTCCCAGCAGCGCTTCCCTCCACCACAGGTAAGATGTCCATCACTTGCCCTTTACTGGTCACAACTGACAGCTTGGGATTGGTATCATGAGAACTTTGACATACTAATTGGTTCTCGAAAGTGTGCTTTAAAACCAGTTAAACTTTGGATAAACATGCTAACTGGATTGATTAAACTAATAAAGGCATAACCTTCTTAACTGCATAAAAATCTACCTCTCCTTACTGGTGAAATGGGGCAATGGAAAATTGCTTAGACAGATAAATTGAAAATAATAGGACTGATTTTCTTTTTTTAAACTAACATTTAGAACTTGAGCATCCAAGTAAGTTTGGTCTTTTCTTTTTTTTAAACAATAACTTTAGAAGGTTGTACTGTATATTCATTCCCATTGCTATTCCATTCTGCTATTTTTCAAAACATTTTGGACTCCTCCATGTGAAATTGCTATCAGATGACAGCACATTTTTTAGGAAATTCTCAGTTATGGCAAATCCTTTTACTGTTCAAGGATAGATTTGATTTTTGGAAATAGCTAAAATTTATTTGTAGCCATGTCTGTGAACAAGGTAGATGATGAAGCCTAAAAATAATAACTTGGACTTTATTCTTTAAAGAGTAAAAAGAGGAGAAATGACTGACTGATGATAGGTCCACTAAAGATTTTATGCATTCATGGCATTGTTGGAAAAATATCTCATTCCAAGGTGATGACTTCGAAGGAAATGGTAGTCAATTTAATAGAGTTCTAGTATGAGGTTTTTAAATAAATTAACTGGCCTCTTTCCTTGATATAATTAACTTGTAGTTAACCAGACTTTAGAATTTAACCCCAAGGAACAGCTCTCTGTGGGTGGTAATAAATGGTCTATTGTGCCATCAGAAAGACTTCTATACACTGTTGACATTATTGTTTGGAGAGCTATACTTTGTAATTTTCTGCCTTCCGTTGACATTGTGTATACAGTTGGGCAGTCTTCTCACACCCACCTTCCCCTGTATGAAAGTTCTGTAACCCTTTCACTGTGAGGCAGGCTTGCCTGGTTTGTTCATGTCAAGCCTTCACAGCTTTTGTTTTCCTTGTTTTAGGAGTTATCTCAAGATTCATTTGGGTCTCAGGCATCCTCAACCCCCTCAATGACCTCCAGTAAGGGAGGGCAAGAAGATATGAACCTGAGTCTTCAGTCAAGACCCTCGAGCTTGCCTGTGAGTATGCCTGCTACCTTCTAAAAGGAGATAGGAGGCAGAGAGGAAAGCAAAGAAAACCGATTTCTGATTGGATGTTTTGGTGGTAGTAAGCTGAATTCAGATGCAAAATTCTGAGTAGGAATTTATAGATTGACCTTGTATAGAGTGTCTGTTTTGCCTGTCTGAATAGGTTTATAATCTTTGTTTTAATTTTTAAATCATGGGCTCTTAGGCTTAGCCTATATAAAGAGACAGAGAAGATGGAAATACTGAAATCACTCTCTGCTTCCCATCAATGTTTAGAGAAGTCTCAGTTGTTTTTTTTTTTTGTTTTTTGTTTGTTTGTTTTGTTTTAACCTTTCTTTTGAAGGGCTTAAGTTTTAGGTTTTTGTCTTAGAGTTTAGCTAAGAGATGGGATTTGGGATACATTCAGCATGTATTGTCACATTGAGCCTGGGAAGAATAAAAAGCAGTTTTTCTGGTTGGTGTTTTGTGTGAATAGGTGCTTTGTCTAGTAGAATGCTTGGTGTCCAAATGCTTGATTAGTGTTTATGGAATGGACTTGACTGTATCCTGAGAAGGGCAGTATAGTATAGTCTGTTGATTAAGAGCTTGGGCTGTAGAGCTAGAGTTCCTGGGTCTGCATTTTGACTCTTGTCACTTTACCTGTCTATGCCTTAGCTTCACATCTGTGAAGCAAATCTAAATGTACCCACCCAATTCAAGCTCTGGCCAGATAGCTGAGTTGGTAAGAATGTCACCCCAATACGCCAAGGTTGTGAGTTTGATCTCTGATCAGGGCACATACGAGAAACAACCAATGAATGCATAAATAAGTGGAACAACAAATCAATGTTTCTTTCTTTCCCTTCTCCTCTCTAACTAAAATCAACAAAAACCAAAAAGCTTGCCCTGGCTGGTGTGGTTCAGTGGATTGAATGCCAGCCTGTGAACTGAAAGGTTGCTGGTTCAATTCCTATTCAGGGCACATGTCTGGGTTGTGGGCCAAGTCCACAGTTGGGCATGCACGGGAAACAACTGATCAAAGTATCTCTTGCACGTTGGTGTTTCTCTTCCTTTTTGTCTTCCTCTCTTCCTTCTCTCTCAAAAGAAATAAATAAAATATTTTTTTAAATTTATTAAAGCCCTGGCTGGTGGCACAGTGGATAAGGCACCAGCCTGAGAACCCAAAGATCACTGGTTCGATTCCCAGCCAGGGCACACATAACCAAGTTGCAAGCCAGGTCTCCAGCCAGCTCTGTTGGCTGGGACAGGTGAAAGGCAACCATACATTGATGTCTCTCTCTCCCTCTTTCTCTAAAAATAATAAATAAAATCTAAAAGAAAAAAAAAAAAACCTTATTAAAAATGATAAAAGTATCTAGTTCATGAGGGTGGTTATTAACATTAAAAAGATGAATATAATGCCATTGTAGGCATTCCACAAATGACAGCTATTATCATCATCCCAGAGGGCATAGGGATTATACTTGATCCCTGAAAGGCAGTTTGCACCAATTATTTAATAGTAGGCTGGTTCTGGGAACATTTACCTTTAATGTTACCTTTGCTACTACATGTGATCAAGTCACTCAGGTTCTGAAAATTAATCTCAGAATTGAAATGGACTGCTCTGAAACCTAGTAAGACAGTAGGTAGCAAATCCTTTATTACAAGTCTTAATTCAGTTAGGAAATGGAAATTCAACCATATGCCCAGACAAGAATCTTTTGGAATTTTGAGTCTACTTAGAATTGAAGCCTATGTCTTCGGTTATTTTTAACACCTCCGAGCCATAACCTTAGTAGAACAATGTATGTGGAGTCTCCCAGCACCTGTCATTCTGGCTCCTGAGGTCAGGATGAAGAACCACTGTCACGTTGTACTTCTGAAACTGTTGACTTTCTCAACTGAGGATTTGAGGGGGGAAGTGTCTGAATAAGGCAATCCCTTTGTTCCTTTCTCATTAATGTCTGTTGCAGGTTTTTTCTGCATTCTAAATGTCACTGGTATGTGCTTTTCAAACCGATTTAGTCAGACATGTGTAACCACTCCCTACTCATCTATGGTTTATAGCTACATCTGGGTGGGGTGCTATTGTGGCAAAAACCCAACTGATGGATTTCTGCCATTGCCGTAAGTTACTCCCCATCAAAAAGTTTCTGCTTGCTCCTAGTGACCTTTTTTTTTTTCCTCTTTTTTTTTTTTTTAAAGATTTTATTTCATTATTTTTAGAAAGAGGGGAAGGGAGAGAGGGAGAGACATGAATGTATGGTTGCTTTTCACCTGCCTCCAGCCACAGACCTGACTGGAGACCTGGTTTGCAACCTGGTTATGTGCCCTGGCTGAGGAATCGAACCTGCAACCTTTGGGTTCACAGGCTGGCACCTTATCCACTGTGCTACCAGCCAGGGCTCCTGGTGACCTTTTAACTGTAGTTGGTATCAGTTTTTAGTCCTAAGAAGCCTAACATACAGACACATTGCATGTTTTCTAAGGGTTGAGAGCCTTGTACTATTGCGACCAAGAGCTTCTGGTTTGACCTGCTGAAGTGAAGGTGCTGGCAGCTTTGTGGGCCCAAGAGAAGGTTGTTTCTGGGCAGCAAATTACAAGGAACATGCCCAAATTCAGACTTCTATAGATTCATCCAAATGGGTCATTTGCTCTGTGGTAGAAGCTCCATGTGGGAGGTGAGCTGGCTGGTTTTATTGGCATCTTGTTTGTTCAATTGCTTTTTATTCCTCTGCCACTTGGACCAAGAAACAAAAGGTAGTTTTTCTTTTAAATTTTGGTTTGATGCCACATTTGCTGAGCCAGGATATGGAACAGTCATTTCTGAAGAGAGGAGAAGTTGGGATTCCCTACAAAGGGCCCTCTGCTTTCTTAAGCAGCTGTGTTAAGGTTTGTCAGTATAGTCCTTATCTCAAACACCCGTTTGTATTTGGCTCCAGAGAAAATGCTAGGCTGACCAGAAAGTAGCCCCTCTAGTTCCACATGACCCTCTCTACTCCCTCAGTCATCTTACTACTCAGCCCTAAAGGCAATATGATTGTGACTCTTTCAAGACATAGTATAGATTCTGATCCTGATTATTACAAAAATTAGACTTTTGAGGAGTTTTTGCTCAGCTATTAATGCCAAATCATTTAACTACTATTAACTTGATTATGTTATCTATTTAAAACCTCTGTTATTTTTCTTCTTAAAGATTTTATTTATTTTTATAGTGGGAGGGAAAGGAAGGGAGAAAGAGAGGGAGGAAAACATCAATGTGAGAGAAATATTGATCATTGACTCTTGCACACACTTCAACCAGGAACTAGCCTGCAACCCAGGCATGTGTCTTGACCGGCAGTTAAACTGGCCACCTTTCGCTTTGAGGGGCATGCTGGTCAGGACGAAAAACTTCTCAATTGTCTTTCATTAATTGTAGAGTAAAGGCCAAATCCTTAATATTACCTAGGCTGTTCTTTCCCCTACCCCTCCCACCCCAGTTTCTGATTCAGTCGTCCTGATGTTAGACTTGAGAATTTGTATTTCTAATATTCTTCCATGGTGCTGATGCTGCTCGACCAGGGGTGGTACTTTGAGACCCTCTACTGTGTCCTCTTTTGCTCTCGGCCCTGCTCTCACCTTTCCCTCTCTCTCTCTCTCTCTTTTTAAGATTTAATTTATTAATCTATTTTTAGAAAGAGGGAGAGAAACATTGATGTGTGGTTGCCTCTTGTGTCCTTCCAACTGGGGACCTGGCCCACAACCTAGGCATGTGCCCTGACTGGGAATTGAACCCGGTGACCCTTTGGTTAGCAGGCTGATGCTCAGTCCACTGGGCCACACCAGCTAGGACTCTTTCAGTTTTTATAAGTTCCCATGCTTTTTTTCCTGCTTTCAGACCTTTCTTTGCCTACATGCTTCTCCTTTCTTTAATATACTTTTCCTTCTAACTCTTCCAGTTCATATTTCAGACCGTATCTTCAAGATCATTTCCTCAGAAAACTCCTCCCTAATCAAGCTTCAAAACAACTTGAATAACTTCTATGATGCCTTCACTAACTAAAGGCAGTTTTGATTTTTTTAAGCCTGCAAAATTTAAGACAAAATTTTAAGTAAAGGACACTTTGGTGCCTAAGTACTTATCTGTAGAAGCTAAACCTTATTGACAGAGGTAGAAGCATCTTAAACATATTACCCTCTGGGATTACTTCCACATCCTTGTAAACAGAGAAGGACCATTGTGTATATGAGGTTTCTTTACTCCATGTTTCCAAGAACATTTTGCTGATACATACTTTCACTTGGGTCTCTTCCACTAGATGATAAAGCTCCTAGAAGGCAAGAACTGTGTTATTGACCTCTGTGCCCCCAATGTATATCACATGACTTCCAAGACTGGTGGTTCTCTACCTTGGCTGCATGTTAGAATTATTGGGGAGTGAATGATTTTTATAATCAATGGCCAGGGTAAACAGAATTCTGATTTGTTTGATTTGGGATGGGACTTAGGCTTTGGTATGGTTAGAAGCTATACTGAGTGATTGTGATTTGCTACTCCAGTAGAGCTTCATTAGTCCAAATTGTGTTGGGTTCCTTTACTGTAATAGACTGCCTTGGCACCCATACTTCTTGTCAATGCTTATCTCAGTGTTAATTTCAGCAACTTATTTAATATAAATTCAGTGATGGCTAATTGGTCTGACTTGCTCATTGCCATCATAGTACCTAACAAATAGTAGGTTCTAACTTACGGAATGAAGGAACCTGAGCAATATTCTTTACAGGTAACCCCCATATAATGTAATAGCACTTGTATAATGTGGTTTCACTCACATGGTTTGAGAATTGGGGAAAACCCTCAACAACATGGCATCCTAGAAGACGGTTTCCTTCTAACACGGTTTGAGAATTAGAGAAATCCCCACCAACATGGAGTGTAATAAAGAGTTTTTAAAAGCAAAAAATATCTAATTTGAAATTAGGGAAATCCCCAAACAACATGAAACATAATAAGAACTTTTAAGAGCAAAAGATAGCTCATTTGAAGTTAATAAAATTTACAAAGATCTCTCAGTTAAAAGCAAGCAACCTAAAATAATAGATTTTTTGCAAAAAGATAAGATAGAAGTTAAGATAATGCTAAAGAAAGTTCAGAGGATGAAGATACCTTGTCAAAAAGAAAGCCCTCGATTAATGGTGCTTAGTAGTGATGACGAAGAATACATACTAATATGTTACACTTTTTGTGAAAATTGCTTTACTAAAGATACTTCTTTTAATTATAAAAATATAGTTTGTTTTTTGTTTTTGTGCCTAACCCCCTTTTTTGTACTAGTTCTTTGTTTCTTATAACATGGGTTCACATAACATGGCATTTTTTTAAAAAGATTTTATTTATTATTTTTAGAGAAAGGGGAAGGGGGACAGAGAGAGACATCAATGTATGGTTGCCTTTCACCTGCTTCCGTCTACGGTCCTGGCTGGAGACCTGGCTGGAGACCTTTCTGGAGATCTGGTTATTGTGCCCTGATTGGGGAATTGAACCAGCAAGCTTTGGGTTCGCATGTCAGTGCCTTATACATTATGCCATCAGCCAGGGCTAACATGGCATTTTTTTTAGGAACTAGCAACCATGTTATATGGGGGTTACCTATACATTGCTTATTCAGACATTGCTTATGTCTGACAGGGGGCAGCTTGACCATACAATCGGGTTGTTATTTTCACTGCTAGAACAAAGGAGGTGGAGGTCTCACAGACTGTTACAGGATGGCCCAAACTCCATTTCAGAAAATAGATTAATTTATTTGGGATTCCTGACACTGGTTTAGGAAGAATTTGGGATTAAGTTTTCTCTATTTTTTGTTTTTATTTTCAATTTATTGATTTGAGAGGGGAGAGGAAGGAAGAGAATGAGAGAAACATCTATTTGTTGTTCTATTTATTTATGCATTCATTGGTTGCTTCTTGTATGTGCCCTAACCAGAGTTGGAATCCACAGCCTTGGCATATTGGGACAATGCTTTAATCAACTGAGCTACCTGGCCAGGACTAGGGTTTGTCATTTATGTTGTAAAATATCTACTACTGCACCTTATGTTAAAGGGATGAGTAAGCAAATCTCTAGGTGTTTCATTAAGCTTTAAATTTTCTTTATTTTGGGGCAGAATCTTTAAAGGACCCTGAAAATTGGTATCTGGCCTTTGATTATAGTCATTTTTGGAGAATGACCTGGAGTTTTATCTTTGAAAGCTTCTATTTAGCCCTGGCTGGTGTGGCTTAGTGGATTAAGCATAGGCCTGTAAACCAAAAGGTCACCAGTTCAGTTCCTGGTGAGGTCTCCTGTTGGGGGTGTGTGAGGAACAACTGATGGCTGTTTCTCTTACACATTGGTATTTCACTCCTTTTTTTTTTTTCCTTCCCTCAGTTCCCCTCTCTCTGAAAGTAAATAAGTTAAATCTTAGGAAGAAACAAAAGCTATTTAAAGGAGTCATCCAGGTGTATGTGTCTTCCCTAGACTAATGAATGCTTCCCAGATTTTTCCTACTAAGGCACATTTGTAAATTTACATTTTAATCTTGAGTACCTAGAATAGGGTTTTCATTTAGTGATGGAAAATGGATTTAAGATTGAAAGCCTTGATCTGGAAAGGATAACTAGGTTAGTGCTTCTCAATCTTTAGCATGCATTAAGAGGCATCTGAACATAAATTAAAACATAGATTACTGACCTCTTATGCAGAAAGATTTTGATTCAGTAGGTGTAGAGTGGGACCCAAGAATCTCCATTTCTGGCAAGCTCCCAGTGGTGCTGAAGTTGCATGGTAAAATACTTGAATAACAGTGATCTTAAGTAGTCCTTTGAAAGGGGAAGAAAAGAATTACTAAATTAGGAAACCATTGATAACTTGAATAATAATGGTAATTTACACTGTCATTTGACTATTGATAATCTGGTGGGAAGGCTGTCCCTAGACAGTGGTGGAAAGAAAAAAGACATGAGAGAAGGTCTTACCTATAGCTGTGGCCTCAGTAGAGTTTATTTCTGGGTTAGGACTGCACTTGCCCTGCCAGCACCACCCTGGGAGCGCTCCCCTCTGGCACCCGTAACTGAATTCCTTCCAATAAGTTGGTCACCAAATCCTAGTTTACCTCAGAAATGGCTTTTGAATCTGGATTCCCCTCTCCTTCCCCACTACCCTTTTTTTAAGACCCTGTTGTTTCTCACCTGGTGTCTTGCCACAGCCTCCTATCAGTTTCTTTTTTCCCCAAAGTCAGTCCTCAACATAATTACCAGAATGATCATCTTAAAAAATTAAACCTAGCAAGTAATATTACTGTTTTAAAACCTCTGACTACCTGTTGCCTATAGGTTTAAGCCTAAACCCAAGTGTGACATGTAAGTTCCTTTGTAATCTGGAGGATGAGAATATTAAAAGAACATTTTAAGTAGGTATGTTCCCTGTCCTTCGTGTAAAATCTGGAGTATTGTTTGCTGTGTGTGTTAAATAGAAGGCAGGTAGGCAATAGACAAGAGTTGAACTTTGGTGACTTCTAAGGTAACCTGAACTCTGAAATATGTACTTCTGACTATGACATGACTGCTACCCTCAAGGATCCTCCTCTGTTTCATTAATAAAATAGATAGAAGAATGTGTGCCTGAATGTTTCAGTGAATACTGTCAGGGAAGCTAGATCACAGGGATTGGGGCCCTAGTAGGCTAGTAAGTGAGGCATTGGATCTGATCTTGAGAACCTGCTGATATGTAATCAGAGCAATAACATGATAGAACTAATGTTTTACAAAAATGATCCATTGGGCCTTGGCCAGCGTGGCTCAGTTAGCTAGAGTGTCGTCCCATACACCGAAGAGTTGGCAGTTTGATTCCCTGCCAGGGCACACACCTAGGCTGCAGGTCAATCCCCAGTTAGGGTGCATATGGGAGGCAACCAACTGATGCTTCTCACATTGATGTACCTCTTTCTCTTTCTCCCTTACTCTAGCTCTAAAATAAAGAAACATTTTTTAAATTATGCTTTTAAAAAATGACCCATTGGTGTGTAGTTCGTTTGAAAGGGGGAGAATCTGGAAAGGGGCTAAATTAAACTGTTAAAATATTATACTTCTGCAGGAAGTGTGAAGTTCTGTCCCTCTTTCTAATTTGCATAGCTACCTAGTCTCAGTTGTGAGGTGTGCAGGGAAGAATCTATAGAACTAAGATTAAATAGATTCTGTTGGGTGGAAAATTAATTGAGTTTGATTGACTGGGAAGGAAAAAAAGAAAGAAATCTCATTGACAAATAGAAATGTTAATAGGAAAACTCATTTTTGAGGATAAGTTCCCTGTAGTGAGATGTCTAGAAACAAATGCTTAGTTACTACTAGTTGGAGATAGGAGACTGAAACTTGAGTAACAACTGAGTCTGAATAGAGATTTGGGAGCTATTTGTTAAATGGTTAATAGTTAAGCCATGAGATGAAGTAGGCCTCCCAGGCCATGGAGTATGAAAAGAGGAGCCAGATAGAGGCCTGGACAATGCCTGTGATTATTGTGTAGAAGTACCCAACATCGAGCCAGGAAGTGAGAGGAAGACCCAGATTGTGTCATATTTCTGGAACTTGAGGAAGATGGTCCATTCACATCATATGTATATTTCAAGGAATATAGAGTTGGATTTATCATGAAGAGGTTATTTGGATTCTTTTTTTTTATTTTTTATTTTTTTTAGTTTATTTATTTTTAGAGAGAGGGAAGGGAGGGAGAAGGAAAGTGAGAAAAACATTAATGTATAGTTGCCTCTTGGTGCCCCCAACTGGGTCTACAACCCAGGCATGTGCCCTGACTGGGAATTGGACTGGTGACCGGTTGGTTTGCAGGCAGGCGTTCAATCCACCAAGCTACACCAGTCAGGATTGGGATCCTTTTAAGGTAGATTGAGGACCTGGTTTCTGAAGACTACAGGAAAGGAAACGAGCAAGGGAAAGGTATCAAGGTAGAGCACTCTTGTAAGTCATCGAAGGAGGAGTGATCTCAAATGCTTCAGCTTCATCTCAGTATCTGCATGTGAATAAGGCAGATAGCAGATGAAGATGCTGCAGAATGTTGGGAGAGTACAAATGGGCACATCTTTCAAGAGTCATGAGAGAATTAAGGATACTCGCTGAGTTAGCTAATAAGGGACATTGTAACCTTGACTGAAGCAGCCCTAGAGGCTACTGTTGAAGATCTAGGTCATACTTGTTTCCTCTGGTTAGGTAGGCATGGAAATTATTGATGGTAGCAGTGAGGTAGAGAACGGGATTGAGATCTTTAATATCTGTTAAATTATCTATAGATACTCTTTTGTCATTTGTATTTCCAAGTTCTAGATTTCATTTAACAACACAGTAGCTGTTAGCACTCATTATTTTACTACTGTGATGCTTTCAGGCCCTGAGAGTTTGGGTTACAGGGATCCAGAAAGAGGAATGAGAGGGAACTAAGTTTCTATACAGATCTTAAAGGGCAGGAATAAGGCCAGGAAAGAAGCTACAGCCTTTACTAATTCCTAGAAGGGCAAGAATTGAAATGTACTGAATAATGACTTCCATTTTACCTAAGAAGAAACTGAGGGTCAGAACCAGAATTTGAATCCAGCTCTTACTGATTTTTCAGATGAAATACTTCCTGTATCATTCCACCCAGCATAAGAAAAGCATGGGTAATCTGATCCTCTCTGTATGTTTGCCAAATGCCCCAACCCCTTTGCCATTTAACATCCACTAGACTTGTCCTAAAAGGAGTATAAATGGATTTCCATCTCACATTTATTTTCCCAGATCTCATAATGGAAGCACAATGAGTTGTAGCAAGGGCAGCTGTGGGACAGGAATGGGTAGGAGAGGGAAGATAAGCAAATCCATAGGGCAGGTCTGCTGAAGGAACTAACCAACTAGGGAATCACCTCAAACAGTGGAAAGTTGACTAGGGTTTGGTTCTTTGGTTTCCCTTGTGTGGATGGGAACAAACCCTGTTCCATGCCTTTCTTCTTATAACAGTGTCTTTAATCAATAATGTTCTTGTTACTAAAAAATGTGGTCCATTACCTAGCAACATAGACATCATCTAGGAGCTTGCTAGAAATGCATCTGGCTGGTGGCACAGTGGATAAGGTGCCGGCCTGAGAACCCAAAGGTTGCTGGTTCAGTTCCCAGCCAGGGCACATAATCAGGTTGCAAGCCAGGTCTATAGCTGGAGGTAGGTGAAAGGCAACCATACATTGATGTCTCTCTCCTTCTCTGCCTCTCTCCCTCCCCCTCTCTCAGACTAATAAATAAAATCTTGAAAAAGAAAAAGAAATGCAGATATTTGGGCCTCATCCTAGCTTTATAGAATCCAACCAATACTGTTAACAAGATCATTTATTTGTCTAATGGTTTAGAAGCAAGGAATTAAACCCCAAGTGCTGAGTGAAGTTTTCAAATCTGTGGACCTTGGAATGTAATAAATTTTGCTGTTCTTAGTAAAATTTAAATAATTTCTGAGTGTGGAGGATAAGAGTGGGAGACCACCACCATTTATTTCATTGATGCTTGTTGCACCCCATTGCCTATAGTCCAGACCCCATTGTTGGGCCATCCACAGCTCCCAGTATACCTGTATAGCCTCATCTCTGGGCACTCAAGTGTACATTAAGCTCCTTACAACTCCTGGTCCGTCCTGCCATTTTCCTTTAGCTTAAAATGCCATGTGCTTCCCTGAACCTCTGCACCATACATACGCTTCTCTCTTTTAATGATTAGCAAACTTCTACTTTGGCTTCAAAACCTAGCTTGAAATACCCTACTCTGGGACTTACTATTTTCTTCAAGCAGTTTCTTCATGTTCACATAGGTTATTTGATACCTCTGCTTGAGGAATTAATAAGCCTTTATCTGATTACCTTTAAAAGGTTTACCTACCTACTCAGTAAACCTTTGTTGAGTAGTCCCTAGGTTCTTGCTACCCACTTGGATTTGAGAGCCAGCTTTTTGTCATCTGGGTTTATGGGGAGGAGCCAGGGGTGAGAGGAATCTTCTAAAAGCTTAGAAAATTGGAATATTTGAAGGGTTTTAATTTTTTACTGTTTGTGTTCCCTTTTGTTACGTTTCAAGGTAAAGGAGGTAGGGTCAGTGGTTTTTGCCAGCTTAGTTTTAAAGGAGTAACAGAAGTGCCCTAGCAACTTTAGTACCCAGAGAAGCTAAGCTGTTCTGTTCTCTTTATATCTGACCATGTATCTGTGCTTGTTGCCCTTGAATTATAGCCCAGGTGCTCCCACAAAGTCTTGAGAAAGGAAATCCCCACCCCCTGCCATACTGCCCAGAATGTTCAGAGCAGCATGTACCCTGTGCAGGTAGCCATCCCTTCTCCAGAAAGCTGGTTCTTTTGGCAGGGCTAGCCATTCTGATTCCGTTTTAGTTGAGCTGCCCCAGCCTTGATACTGTCTGGTGCCTGCTGGAGCCTGTGCTGTTTGCAGCAGATTTCTGTGTGCTTGTTCCTGGGCCCACTTCCTGTTTCTATTCTAGTCGCTGGTGGCTCAGCTCAGTTTCCTGCTTGTGTGTCTCTCACACAGATTCCTCTTGCTGGAACCTTTTGTTTTCTTCAGAACAACTTCAATCTAAATACGAACTGGGCCTTACCACTAGTGTGATAGCCATTGGGGTCAGTTACCTACATACTGAGGACTAGTGGGAAGTTACACCACCCCAGCCCTCGCTCCCCACCAGGTAGCCCTGCTATAAGATAGATGCTGGTGGTTGTCCAAAATAGGCATAAAAAGATAAACTGGGATCTTGTGCAGGCCAAACTTGTCTTCACTCATAAGCTGCACAGGGCTGTCAGGACAGGTGTGCCCTAGTTCTTTTGTACCTGGGACTAATAAATATTTCCTCCTCCTGAGGAAGGCACTCAAGACCCTGTCTATTCCAAGCTTCTCTGAAGCCCAGAGAAGTGTTACTTTGGGTTGGACAGATAATACTATCCTCCACAGAGTAAAAGCTTCCAGAGAATATAACCATGAAAAGGAAAGCATGTGCTGATTCAGCCATCATCTTATATGAACAGTTCAACCCTCCCAGAGCTTAGAGTAGAAGAGTGAAGGTACAGGGAGGTTGTAAAAAGAGAAGAAATGAGAGTGGTTGTCCTGGACAAATGTATTTTAAAGTTCTAAGGCTCCCCCCATCTTGCCTGTTTTCCCTAAAACATGCTGGCTAAGCAGAGGATATGTTTATAAATGATTCTGTTCTTTCTCCTACACAACTTTTGTTTTTTTTGAATCATCTGATAGTACTGTCACATGGAGTGATTTTTACATTGAACCCTAAGCCTAGGTATGTTTAATAGGGATTTAATATTGGGAATTGATCTTACAAAATTGTTAGAAGGGTTGAAGGAACAACCTTTAGGCTTGTCTTTCAGGAACAGAACCTAGATCTAGATTTGACCCATCAGGGAACTCCTGCTTGTGAGCCAGTACCAGATTGATTGCTCTAAATAAGCTATCTGGGGATCAGTACCCTAGAATCAAGAAGCAGTAGCAGCTGCTGACACCAAAACCAGCACTCAGTTAACTGGAAGATGAAACTGAAATGTTGCTATGAAGGAAACAGAAACTTGGTCTCTGTCATATTTCAATCTTATCTTGAGTCTGCTTCTAATTCACAGAACCTGAATTGTATTCAAACCCACCCTCAAGGGATTCTGGGAAATGTAGTTTTAAGTCTTTTTAAACCTCTACAGATTAGGAAAAGAGTAGAACAAAGACCACTTGAGTTAGTCCACAGGCTATTTACCACACTAATACAAACACCACTACTCCCCATTAACCCTCACCTTACATACGAGGACCATAAAGGCCAGAAGGAGGAAGGGACTTATCCAAGGCCACTTTCGGTCAGTGAGAACATTGGGTTCCCAGATTTCTAATCCAGTCCTTTTACTATTAGGACCAACTCCTACAAAGGATCAGCAAAAATCTCCTTTAAGAGAAGAAAGAATGCCACATTCAGAAAACAGATTTTTGTCTTCCATATACTCTTCTCTTTGGAGAAAGAGAAGGAGATATGAGATGTAGGGTTGAGATTTCTAGGCAGAGGTAGTGAGTGATATGATTCCTGCATTTAAGTCTGCTCTCCAGGTCGTTGTGTAGGAAACATTTACTCTGAAAGGAAGACACCTCAAAAACTAGAATTTCCTGAATTTCCTGAGTCAACATATGGATGAACTCAGTTGCCTTGGTGACAAGGGCTTTCTTCACCTACCCTCTTTATCCACCTTTTTGCTTTCCCTCCTGTTGGTGCTGTCTGCAAAGCTGCCATTGTTCTTCTAAAAGGCTAACCAAAATCAGAAAGCCAGCCTACCAGATGTATTATTGCCAAGCTATTTCTGTTGTCCTGGGGTGGGGGTGGGGGGCTTAAACTTGTGAATAAGATATAAACCAAGACCCTCCCCCCGTACTCTCCTTACAGAAATTACTAGGGCTCCTCTACACCAGAGTGAGAATTTGTTTCTCTGAACTTGCTCCAGATGGGAGGACCTTTAGGTGTGGAGCTATGTTAACATACCTGATAAATCAAGTATAGAATTAGTTCTTTTTCTATAGTCCCTTTGGAAACCAATGAGGTCTCGGTTTCTTGCTTTATTCATTTCTAAGGCCTGAACCTGTTCCATCTTTCCGGTTTGTGGTGTCAGCATGGAATTGGTTGGCATTGTGACATAATCTTTGATTGCTGTGAGGCAGAATTTACCTCCAAACTTCCTTCCCATTTGACCTTTCCCAAGGAAGCTAAGATCTGTGCTTTGTTGAAAATGGAAACTAGGAGTTGAGGCCTCCAGTCAAGAGTCAGCAAACCTGTCCCTTAAGGCCAGCTTTGATGTGGGAGGAATATTGAATATTGTTTACTGAGATGAGTGCAGGTAATTTTCTGACATTTTGGTTAAGGTAAGAGAGAAACCAAGTTCCAAATAAAAGAGATCTGTGTTCAGAGGAACTGTTATCGAGAATATTCATTCCCGAGCCCTGGCTGGTGGTTCAGTGGATAGGCGTCGGGCCGCCAACCCAAAGGTCACTACTGGTTCAATTCCCAGTCAGGGCACATAACCAGGTTGCAAGCCAGGTCTGTAACTGGAGGCAGGTGAAAAGCAACCATACATACTTCTCTGCCTCCCTCCCTTCCCCTCTCTCCAAATATAATAAATAAAATCTTAAAAATATACATTTCCCCTCCAACCATTTTCTACTTTTAGAACTTGACTGTTTAGAACTTGACTTGTATCTCCTGTGTTCCAGTTGTTCTTTTTGGTTTTAATGGCCTTTGAGGTTGATACCTGTCTTTTCTGATTTAAGAGTATTATATCCATTCCTCATTCTAGGGCCTGCTTGTTCTCTTCCCTCCCCCAGTTATTTAGATTTTATTTAGACCACTAGGCCCTTGGTAGACAAAGACCACTGGCAAATATAAACTTAGGGCTTTAAAAGCTTTAAATAGCAAACCAGGGAGGCCGTGCAGCCCTCTTGGCATTGGTCTGAGCTGTGTTGAGCACACTGGCAACTTTGTCTTCCCTGATTGTGCACACTATTACATCTTTGCTTTTTTCCAGTTGCTGTAACTTTGAAGGGACAACCAGATGAGGTGGAAGCCTAAGACAATGCACCCACATCCCCCTTATACTTCTCATACCTAGGATTCTGCTTTCTTCTCTGTGTTCCTTTCTTCTCCCCTTTTTTCCTACCCTTCTTGCTCAAGCTCTGGGATTCAAGCTGATGGTATTGATGGAACAAGGTCTATGTGGTTGGCCTTCCTAATAGGGAATGCTTGACTTGAAGAAAGTAGGAGGTTCCTTACTTCTTTACTTTCTCTAGCTTTACCTTGCTCATTTCCTGCTGGGATTAAAACTACCCTATTCCATAAATATGCACTGCTCTTGACTGCTCTAACTCAGGGCCAGCTCTGACCCAGTTTCAGTTTTTTTCATATCTGGAATGAAGATTGTTAGCTAGTGGTCCCTAAAACATAGTAGTTTGGCCAAGAGGTGGTTTCTGACTAGGCTCTTCTGGCCCTGGTGAGAAGCCTTTACATGGGAGGGGAGTGTGTACGGGAAGGCTGGTCATGCGCGCCTGGTGGGGACTGATAAACTGGAAAGCAGGGTTTCAACTGATGAGTCCCCTATGGGAGTTCTAGGAATTTTTAGTTGGGAACCTGGATTTTTTTAATGTAAAAATCTTTGAATTATTAGAAGGGTCTGTTTTGGAGTGTTGAGCAACGGATTCAAATGTTCTCTCAACCCTGTGGATCTATTTCTACAGCTTCTTACAGACTGCCCATGTGACTTGGCTCCCCTGGAGCTTGCTGGTGCTTAGAATTTCTCTGGGGGAGAGGCCTGTTATGGGGAACGCCATCTATCCATTGCCAACTCTCATTGTGTTTGGTATCTGTGTTTTATTGGTTTGGGGAGAGGGAAATGCAGGGGAGATGTTGAGCAGAAGCACTCAATGTGATTAAATCTGTAGCTGAGCAGATCTCTGGGAACAGAATATCGACCCCTGGAAAATCAATGGCTGCTGCAGTGGCTGAGCTGCTGTTTGCAGGGGCTCCCACCACAGGAATGCAGGCAGCACAACAGTCTTTCTCTTACCCTTTTACTCTTCAGCAACACCTCAGCCTCCACCCAAAGGGTCAGACCCACCTCAAGAGATTTTGCTGGGGTGGATTAGAACAGTAGGTTTTTGTATTTCGTAATTAGATTGAATTTGCTCCAGTGACACACAGAGCCACGCCTCCTGACAGCCTCCTTTCTAGACTTTCTCTGCACTACAGTTCTACCAAGAGCTCTTACCCAAGTGGCCAAGGCCCATTCATGTTACACTTTTCAGTGTTAGATAGCAGTCAGCTCCCTTGATGTCGTCACCCAAGAGTGCTTCCCTTAAGGGGGAGGTCTAGAGTTCAGGTGCAGGATTAGGGTGGAGGACTAATGATCAACGGAAAGAGAGAGAACTAATAGAGATTGGTTCTAAAGAAGATGCTTTTTAGTAGATTATTGGTTCAACAACATCAAGCATTTTGTCTTTTCTGTCCTGACATTTTTCTGGTCGCTAATAACAGGTGAATATAGGCTGGTCCTGCTCTGGTCCCACAGTCTAGTGGGAAAAGGGACTAATTCAGCACAGTGCCATTAGTCCTATAACACCAGGTCTAGAGGAGCCTTGGAGGGATTCTGGGCCCTACTTGAGGGTTGCGAGGTTAAGGGAAGTCTTCGGAGTTGCCAACGCAGAAAATGATTTTAGTCTGTAGTTTGCTGCACCTAATATGAGACTTAAGCATTTCCTCTTTGTCTGGGAAATGGGTTACCCTACTATTGTTCCTCCTGCCTGATAATAGGATTAGAGCATATTCAGTATGAAAGCCAGTAGAGACCAGATACCTAACTTCAAGGAACTTAATTTCCTGCTTGTCTCCTCAGGCTGAGTTATTCTCCTCTCCCTCTTCCCCTTTGTACCTTAAGTGCCCTTCTAAGGCACAGAGGAAAGGTGTTGTACCCTTTAGTGTAGAAAATGTAGGTGTAAATTAAGAGTTAAAAAAGTGAAGGGGCTGATTTGAAGTAAACCTTGAAAAAAGGTTTAGAAAGCAAGAGTGGTTTATGAAGACTGGCTAATAAAGAGAGGAACACTACTATCACTATAGAGTTGGATTATGGAGTTTCGGTCTTTATATGGAAGAGCTAAGTGAGGCCTCATAAGGTTAGCCAGTTAAGAGTTATATATCTAATCACCCAGCTTGTCTAGAGACAAGTTTTTGCCTGACCTTGTCTGGAACATGAAGTCTTTGATAGTGGCAAGCTTCCACCTTATGATGGAAAGAGTATGCAGGCTTTGGAATCAGAGAAAGTGAGTTTAAAGCCCAGTTTTTCTATCTAATACTTTTCCATTCTTGGGCAAGTCATTTAACTTCTGAGCTTCCTGCTTCTATGTTAAAATGGGATTGATACATGTATCACAAGGTGATTATGAGAACAAAATGTGAGTCAGCCATGTATCTTAGGGTTAAGCATATGATAGTCACAGATTTATTTATGTCACCTCTGCTTCCCTTCAAGAGGGAGACACAAAGGGACTTGATTTATTCCTCTTTTCAATATCCTTTAAATGGAGATTTGATTTTTCCAGAGCTTTATTGGTGCATTCTTATGTGTATATAGAGGGGATTTTTCTCTTGGAGGTGGATCCCTAAAAAACATACTAAAGACAGCCCTGGCTGATATGGCTCAATGGGTTGAGCACCATCCTGTGAACCCGATGGTCTCTGGTTCGGTTCCCAGTCAGGGCACATACCCAAGTTACAAGCCAGG
This sequence comes from Noctilio leporinus, assembly GCA_004026585.1. Classification (NCBI taxonomy): domain Eukaryota; kingdom Metazoa; phylum Chordata; class Mammalia; order Chiroptera; family Noctilionidae; genus Noctilio; species Noctilio leporinus. The sequence continues at coordinate 83,764 of PVIW01003918.1, forward strand.
TCTCCAGCCAGGTCCCCAGCTGGAGGCAGGTGAAAGGCAACCATACATGGATGTTTCTCTCCCTTTCTTCCTTCCTCCCTCCCTCCCGTCCCCTCTCTCTAAAAATAATGAATAAAATCTTACCAAAAAAAAAAAAAATTCTGAAGACAAAAAGAGTCTGACCCTTCACTGTATATCCTCACCAGGCAGCCAGAAGGTACCAGGAAGAAATGATCCATTATCACCAGAACAATAGCCTATTGTAGAGAAGCACTTTGGGGAGGGGTTTTTCTTTCTTTTTTTTGAAACTTGGGGTTCAGGGTTAGGAAATAGAATTCTTTGAACCTTTACTGGGGTGATTCCTGCTATTCCAAACAGTGAGTATAGGTGAGGCAAGAGATGATGTTTGATCAGTCTTAAGCTAAAAGGATGGTATCAGCCTATGCATCTTCTCTTATCTCTTCCTTACCACCAGCAGCAAGAGGCAGCCTATTCTGTGTGTTGATTTGTTCCTGACATTTAAGCCAGCACAGGCTCGTCTGTTCTAATCAGGGATAGCTGAGACCATTCATTGGGACAGTGCAGCAGTCCTATACTGTGGAGCCCCTACCAGTCTGGGGTGGGCCAGATTGCCCTTCTAGTTAGCAAAGACAGAGAGGGGGTGCAGAAAACCTACAACTGACACTTTATTGTACTGAATATTTCTTAGAAGTGTTTGATAGAGAGATAGTCTCTTTCTCTACCTGACCCTTGACAAATATGTTGCTTAAGGAAGGCTTTATGGAAAAACCAGGTCTCCCTAAAACTTAGGTGCCCTAAGTAATTCCTATGTAAGTTGTCCTGAAGTTTGTCAAAGCTGTTATTCCCTTTCTTAAAGTGTTAGGTTTCCCAGGCTTTCTATGTTCTTCAGGATTTCCTTCCATTCTCCAGCATGGGAGCAACCTCCTGCCGTGGCCATGAATCTTGTTAGGCTAGGAAAATACTTGACAAATTGGCTAGTGGTCATTTCAAGCTGTGCATTTGGACTTTTCATTCAAGGATCATCATTTAAGTGAATATAGTTGAGTTGTAAGGCTCCTACCACACAAACACACACATACAAACTTACTGTGTGTAGGATTTACCTGGCTCTCTTGGTGGGTGGTTTCCCTGCCAGTAGTTAGTACAACTTGGCAAAAGCTCTTCACAACTGAAAGAATACATGAACCCCATCTGGGCGTTTGCAAAAGCTCCGTTTCTCAAAGATTCGGCCAAATTTATGAGAAGAAGCTGACTCTGAGCATTGTCATGAGCCTGGTCTTTATATTTGCCTGCTGATGTTATTTAATTTGCTCAACAAAATGAACTGATGTCATCCTCATGAGGCTCTGTTGGACGATTGTTTAAATCTCTCTCATCTAAACCTGAACTGGTATCTTCCTGCTCAAAAATATACTTCATCAAGCAGCCAATTCATGTTAGAACTTGCAGGACTTCCTGTGACAACACAAGCAAACCCATCCCTGCACACACACCCTGTACATATACACACGCACGCACACGCACATGCACATGCACACAATGTGGTATATAGACTGTAATTTGGGGCATGGTTTTGTTGTGGTGTGTGAAGAAAAGGTGTTAGCTGCTGAGTTCTGTTTGTCAGCAGAGGCTGACAAACCCATGCTGGCACTTGCTGGGACTGGGCAACCAATCACAGCTGGAACAGTTATCGTCATGGAGTCCCTGTGGGCTTTCTCTATCAGGTCACATCCCAAAATAACATTGGGCAGTATTTCAAGCAAAGAAGCGAAGGCTTTCAGGGCTGGAGCCAGCCTGTAGTGTGAGATTCTGTGTGAAATAGTTGGACCTGCTCCAGTGTTTTTGAGCTACATGGTAGATGAGCAATAAAATGCATGAAACACATTGGAAACACGTGAGGAAATTCTCCCTGGCCCTGTTGCTTCGTTGGAACTGGCAGGGCACTGAGTGGGCTGATCTTCACCTCCCATCTCTTAGCAAGATTATGCTTGGAGAAGAAGAGCAAACCCAGAGAAACAGATCTTTCCATTTAGGAGGCAGTGCTGTAATTCTTTCAGCAGTCCTCCTACAAGGTGCCTGTTAGGTGGAACCTTTTGAGAGAACTGAGAACCTAAGTCCTGAAATGCTAACGGTGGCCTCCACTAGGGAGAATTGGGGCTGGGATTAATTGAACTTTGTGATAAGGATGTTGTGGAAAGCCAAACTTGTTCAGCACATTGAGATCTGACTCAACAGCTAGACATCCGGCCTTTTGTGGAACAAGACTTGAAAAACTGGCTTTTTGTAGGATAGAAAGCAGAGGTGTGTCCTGTGCAATAAAAGGACATGGAGTTCAGAGCAATATCTGTTCATACAGATAGAGGGGGGAGACATTTTTGGGAGTTTGCTCCCAAAAATGCTACCTCCCATTTCCCAATAAAAACATTGATTGTGATTAGCCATGGGGACGGAAGGGTATGTCTTACATCTTAATGATGCTTGCTTGTTGCCATGTCTCTCATTATATAGGGTATTGCTACTGGTATTACAGATTTCATGTGACCTTGACCATGTAGTACCTACCACTGGAGTTGCATGCATATGCCCCAGGATGTCACAAACTCAGATTTGTCCAGTCCTCTCCACTGTATAAGTGAGGAAACCAAAACTTAGTTTGTTGCTAACTTGTCCAAGGTCACAACTGATTAAGCACCAAGAGCTGGGCCTTGGTCTCCTAACTCATGGGTGTAGTGTTTTTCCCTGGGTCCATATAGGATCAGCATAATGGAGAGACAAGGAACATAGGCTCTTAGGATCAAACTCTAGTTTCTGTCACTTACTTGCTGGGTGACTTGGGCATGTAACCTAGGCTCTCTGAGCATGAGCTCACTCGTCTACTCATCTTCAACCAAGAATTGTGCAAAATTAACTCTATAAAGGGCCTGGCATAGATGCTCACATGGCAGTTATTCTTAATATTGATTTCAATTATCTGTCCCTTCCTATGCTAATTTTCTGGGTCTTAATTTTTTTTTAATATTTTATTATTTTTAGAGAGAAAGGAAGGGATAGAGGGAGAGAGGCAGAGAGAGAGAGACATCAATGTGTGGTTGCCTATCACCTGCCTCCAGCTATAGACCTGGCTGGAGACCTGGCTTGCAACCTGATTATATTGCCCTGGCTGGGAATCGAACCAGCGACCTTTGGGTTCGCAGGCCAGCTCCTTATCCACTGTGCCACCAGCCAGGGCTTCTTAATTTTTTTTTAATCAGCTACCCCCGTGCTGACCAATTGTCATCTGATAAAAATGACAGTTTGAAAGATTGGCCTCATCAACCAAATCAGAGAAATAATATTAATGCTGCTGCCTTCCCCATTGTTATTTGGGCATAGGCATCCCAGCTCACATCGGGTTGCCGTAGACAGTGGTTTATTTAGCACTTTTCCTCCAAGGATCTAAGGGTACTTTACCAAAACTGACAGCTTTCCTCAGAGTACTCTGTGAAGAAAACCACCACCTTGTCACCACAGATACCTCCAAGGTCCTGAGAGCCCAGGCTCAGGGGCCTTCTTCAGGTTCTTGGAATTCTCTTAGCTGGACTAAGACGTTCACTCTGTGGCAAGTCTAGTTTTTCACAGAAGTACGGCTGAAGGAGCATTCACGGGCCCTGTCCTCACTCTGTAGCAATGGTTGGATTTTTTTCTTTTTCTTCCTTTTCTTCTTTTTTTCCCTTCCCAATTGCTCAAAAGGAATCCCAAGGATAAATACCAAATGGAACAGAGTTCTTCTGTTGAAGGCAGCAGAAATAGAGCAAAGGGGGACTTTGGCTATGCCTATACTATTTTTATATGAGAATGTTCAAGTTCTACTTAAGACAGAAATGTTCAAGACACTTAATTTTTTAAAGCCATTTAGAGCCAAGTTCCTGTTTTACCGATGGACCTTTGATGCCTATTATGTTCCAAAATACACTGATTTCTAACCCTGACCAGTGTGGCTCTGTTGGTTGGGCACATGCCTGTGTTATGGCTTTAGTCACTGGTTGGGGCACATACAAGAGGCAACTGATCAATGTTTCTCACATTGATGGTTCTCCCCCCCCCCCCTTTTATTTTAAGATTTAATTTATTTGTTTTTAGAGAGTCAGTAGGAAGGGAGAAAGAGAGGGAGAGAAACATCAGTGTGTGGTTGCCTCTTGGTGTCCCTACTGGGGACCTGGCCAACAACCCAGGTATGTGCCCTGACTGGGAATTGAACTGGTGCCCCTTTGGTTTGTAGACCGGTGCTCAATCCACGTAGCCATATCAGCCAGGGCTATTTCTCGCCCTCTCTTTTCCTCATTCTAAAAATAAGTAAACTTTTTTTAAATGCACTGATTTCTTTTTCATGTTAGCAAGTAGCTTTTATTAGCCAAAGTTGGTGGTTTCATAAAGAATGGATACTGTAGGAAGGAATGCTACGGGAACCTACTGGTCCCTAAAGCAAAGCATTGAGCTGTGGTTTCTGTTACAGGCCAGATATTAGCAAGTGGCTTTTGAGGCCTTTCCTGGCATACATGGTTGGCTGCTCTCGTCATCTTGCACTTTCTGAGTTACTCTCCTTGGCTCAGATAGCTTAGCCCTCAATATGGAGATGGTAACTCTCCTCTCTTGGGATAAACCCAGGGCTCTATAGCTCCAGGTACTTTAGTCCTTTGAGAGTAAGAGGTTCTTTGATGTTACCTAGAGAAGGGCTTCTGAAGTTCCATTCCATGCTGGGACTAATTCTAATTACATCTTAAAGCATGCTGTGGTATACTGGTTCTGCTTCTTACAGTAAAGCCAGCATTTTCTGACTTTTCAGAGCTGAACAGAGACACAGATGCACACCTACCTACCTACCTACCTTGTCTTCAGGGCAAGCTTTGGTTTCTGTGTGTGTGGTTTTTAAAAAAGATTTTATTTACTATTTTGGGAGGGCAGTGGAGGGAAAGAGTGAGAGAGACATCAAGTATGGTTGCCCTTCACCTGCCTTCAGCCACCAAGCTTTGTTTTCATAGAGCTCAGCAGCCTAGTGGAGTAACCAGGTGGTTTGCAAAAGGTCCAACCAACCTGGATACTTGGAGGAGAGTCTAAAGGTGCCCTCTAACCTCTAATGTTGTCAGAGTCATCTTGAACTGATATTTACAGGGTGAGCTTGTTGTGGGAATAGGAATAGACTCAAATCAGGCCTTTTTGGATCTCCTTCCTCTTAAGATGTATCTCTTATTTAAGAGAACTCTTCTTAACCCAGACCTGAGCCCTTGCCCAAAGCTTTCAAAGTACAGTTAGTTTTTAATCTGAAGTTAATTTGTGGTGTTGAGCCAGTGGTATTGCTAGAGAATGAACACGGAGCAAAGGGTAGGGTTGGGGGATGTGTTTCCTGGGGTGAATATTTTTCATATTGAGCTCTTGATCTCTAATCTTGGAGTTTAATTACCCAGAGTGAACTTTTGACTGATTATCTCAAGACAAGCAGTGTCCCCAAGTAAATATAAAGTTCTCATTGAATAAGTTACAACTAGAGAAAAACTGTATTTGTTCAGTTGATGAATATTTGTTCATCCCTGTTATGGGCCAGGTGTTATGAATATAGTCTCAGGCCTTTTTGTTCCTGTGCAGTATATCCCTTTTCCATCTCCTACCCCTTATATTTTAAAATACAAAAGCTTGGCCCTGGCTGGTGTGCTTCAGTGGCATAAGTGCTGGCCTACAAATTGAAAAGTCACTGGTTCAATACCCGATTGAGGAACATGCCTGTATTGTGGGGCCAGGTCCCCAGTTGAGGGTGTGCGAGAGGCAACTGACTGATCAATGTATCTCTCGCATGTTTTTTTCCCTCTCCTTCTTACTCCCTACTCCTCTGTCTAAAAATAAATAAATAAAATTCTTTTAAAAGAATATGTGGTAACTTGGAGAAAGTAAGTCCTTAATATATTTATTGTAGGTTATAATAATCTGATAGAAAGGGGAATCTGTGATTATTGCCCAAACTTGTTCACGTATTCTGCGGCTCCTGGTCCCTGGCAGTGTTTCATAAAGCTTCCTCTGTGGAAAAGAACTAATGGCTCATTGAAATGCTGCTCTTTTAGGACTGTGGAAGTTGAGGCAGGACAAGATAAAAGTACTAGATCTAATTCTGGTAAACAGATCAGAGGTCAGCCAACTACAGGTTGTGGGCCAGCTATTTGCTTTTATAAATAATCAAATGCATGGGGCTATATTCTAGTAAAACTTTACGTATATTATCTGTGACTGCCTTTGCACTACAATGGTAGAGTTCAGTAGGTATAGTTGAAGAAGACAGTATGGCCCATAGAATCTAAAGTACTTGGAATCTTGTCCTAATAGAGAGGTTGCCATATGTAAACTATAGTATCATAACAACATAATGTATGCAGTGTGATTGCCCTTGATTATTTAAGAAAAAAAAAATGTTAATCGTGTAGTAGGATTGTTGAAAGAAGGGTCTTTCTGCCTAATATTACTAATCCATGTCCTTGTATGGTATGTTTCAGGATCTGTCTGGTTCAATAGATGATCTCCCCATGGGGACAGAAGGAGCTCTGAGCCCTGGAGTGAGCACATCAGGGATTTCCAGCAGCCAAGGAGAACAGAGTAATCCAGCTCAGTCTCCTTTCTCTCCTCATACCTCCCCTCACCTGCCTGGCATCCGAGGCCCCTCCCCGTCCCCTGTTGGCTCTCCCGCCAGTGTTGCTCAGTCTCGCTCAGGACCACTCTCGCCTGCTGCAGTGCCAGGTACCCTCAAGTGCTGGGTTTTGGGGAGAGGGAACGGGAACTGGCTTCCAATAATATCTGGGAGCCTCAGCCATCCACTGGCAGAGAAAGCATTTCTGGTCATGCCTGCAAAGTGTCCCTTCAGCATTTGAAGAAGGGCAATGAGAACTCTCTGTGCATGTGATACTGGGAGATGCAGTTTCCTTTCAGTATTTGAAGAAGGGAGGTTGAAACTCACTGTGTTTGTGATACTGGGAGGTGCTTGGCCTTCCCAGGTGCCATTTCCAGCTCTGAATTGACCTCCTAGCTGAAATTTCCAGGCTTAGCCATGATTGGCTTACTTTCTCTGTCTGGAGCAGGCAATCAGATGCCACCTCGGCCACCCAGTGGCCAGTCGGACAGCATCATACATCCTTCCATGAACCAATCGAGCATTGCCCAAGATCGAGGTAAGAGCTTGGGCTTTGAGGGAGGGGTGGAGATATAAGGCTGATATTTGATTATCGGTACTGTAGCTTTTGAAGAAGTGTATGACCATCAAGCTTAGGATAATCTCAGCAACAATTGTGAAGTTAAAGAATAGGCTTAGTCATGTTGTGGCCCCAAAATTGTGTTCCCTCATAGTCATTCTTTGTTTCTCAGTGTTTGTGTTTTAATGGGTTACCCCCCACATATATTGTGTCCAGTTTGGGTAGCAAATGTTAAACTCAGCATTGAATCTTTACTCTTTAAATCCTGCACCATTTTATTTTTCTAGAATTGCTATTTGTCTTTTCAAGCCCCCATTTAATAGAAAGAGTTGGCATGATCTGGTTATAACTATGTCACTTTGGAGGGTGCCTGAAATGGCATACAATTATATTATAAACAGAATAGAGACTTCAATTAGTTGCTAAAGAAGTGTAGATGAAAAAAAACTATAGATGAAGTCCTAGGGTAAGCAAGAACATTTGTTCCCATTGTACCAAAGGTAATGACTTATGGGCACTACCCACAAATAGGTTACATGCAGAGGAACCCCCAGATGCCCCAGTACAGTTCCCCTCAGCCCGGCTCGGCCTTATCTCCACGTCAGCCTTCTGGAGGACAGATGCACACAGGCATGGGCTCCTACCAGCAGAATTCCATGGGGAGCTATGGCCCCCAGGGAAGTCAGTATGGCCCACAGGGTGAGTATATTACATAGAGATGAGACAAGAAAACAAGTTACTTGTAAGAGTAAGACTGTTTTTCTTTTTTTTTTTTTTTTTTGCCTTTAATTCACCAAGACCAGTCCCTAAAATAGGGGAGGACTGTCGCTAATATCTATAAATCTCTGTTTCATCCATATAATGAGGATAAAGTGTTTATTTCAAGACTGAGCCCAGGTACTTAATAAATTATTGGTTATTATACCTGTTTTTAGTAAATTAGTCTTAATAGAATGTATCTTGCTTCAAAATTAGCCCCAGATGAACTAAAGTTGACTGTCTCTCATATAGCATGAAACAGAAGTTAAGAATGTAGAGAGGAAAAAATTCTTGGACTTAACTGGGCCTGGACAGGAGCAAAGCTAGTGTTGCCTGCCAGTTGCGTCTCTACAGTCTTTAAGATGAGACAACTGCAACCTGTCTTTATATGCTTTTACCCTCCTCTTTACTACTCTGCCCCATATTCTTCAGGTTTCTCTTTTTTTTTTTTTTTTTTTTTAAGATTTTATTGATTATTTTTCAGGGAGAGGGGAAAGGAGAGAGGGAGAGAAACATCAATGTATGGTTGCCTTTCACCTGCCTCCAGCTACAGATCTGGCTGGAGACCTGGCTTGCAACCTGGCTATGTGCCCTGGCTGGAAATCGAACCAGCAACCTTTGGGTTCACAGGCCGGCACCTTATCCATTGAGCCATGAGCCAGGGTCTATTCATTATTGAAAGAGAGAGGGGAAAGGAAGGAGGAAGAAAGGGAGAGAAACATCAATATATGGCTGCCTTTCACCTGCCTCCAGCTGCAGATCTCTCTGGAGGCCTGGCACAACCTGGGTATGTGCCCTGATTGGGAATCGAACTAGAGACCCTTTGGTTCGCAGGCTGGTGCTCAATCTACTGAGCCACACCAGCCAGGATTTACTTGATTGATTGATTGGATAAAGGCTACCATGAAGTTGATCTCTTTCCAGACCGATCTCTAATGGTTCCCATTGTTTGTCATCTTTAGAGTTTTAGAGTTTGAGCAATATTAATGAGTTGCTAATGACACTAACCAAGTCTTTGTGTCTTCTTTCGTTCTTCCTCTCCTAGGAGGCTACCCCAGGCAGCCAAACTATAATGCCTTGCCTAATGCTAACTACCCTAGTGCAGGCATGGCTGGAAGCATGAACCCTATGGGTGCTGGAGGTCAGATGCATGGGCAGCCTGGTATCCCACCTTATGGCACACTCCCTCCAGGGAGAATGAGTCATGCCTCCATGGGCAATCGGCCATATGGCCCTAACATGGCCAATATGCCACCTCAGGTTGGGTCAGGGATGTGTCCCCCACCAGGGGGTATGAACCGGAAAACTCAAGAAACTGCTGTCGCCATGCATGTTGCTGCCAACTCTATCCAAAACAGGTAAGGCCTGGGAAGTGAAGAGTGTGTTAGTGCAAGAAAATAAATTGTAGAGTCATTCATGTTATTGAGATACTTCTGGACCGAGACCATGTTATCTTGGTAAATATGCATTTTATTAAGAGCTCTTTAAAAACTAGATCTTCTTGTAGTGAAAAACACAAAAGTTTTGATCTTTTTCTATAGTAAATACCAACTTTTTTTTTTTTTTTTTTTTTTTTTAAAGATTTTACTTATTCCTAGAGAGAGAAAAAGGTAGGGAGAAAGAGAGGAAACATCAGCCGGTTACCTCTCACATGCACCCCAACCGGGGACTGGGCCTGCAAGCCAGGCTAATGCCCTGATGAGGAATTGAACCTGCAGAACAAAGCCTATCAACTGAGCCCCACTGGTCAGGGCCAGGGTTCTGATTCATAAGTATTCCTGGTTGGTGTCAAGTTTCACATGACCAGGTATCATATGTAAAGAACTTCACAAAGCACAGGTTATTTTGATTAGTAAAAATAAGTCTTCAGAGTTTCTTCATTCCTTCTGTCATCTAGTTCCTTATTTTCTGAAAGGATTTTTTTTTTGGGGGGGGTAAGATTTTATTATTTTCAGGGAGAAGGGCAGAGAGGGAGGAAGAAAGGGAGAGAAGCATCAATGTATGGTTACCTTTCATCTGCCTTCAGCTACAGACTTGGCTGGAGCCCTGGCTTGGCAACCTGTTATGTACCCTGGCTGGGAATTGAACCAGTGACCCTTGGGTTCACAGGCCGACACCAGTCCACTAAGCCACACCAGCCAGGGATGAAAGGATTTTTAATGATACATGTGACTTGGATCTATAGTGAGAAATAAAGAATGGTGAGGTTGTGGTTTGCCATTTCTTCTACTATTCTGTGTGGTCCTGTGCATTTGACTCTAGTGCTAAGTGCAGGCAGCTCATGAAATTTATCTCTTCAGTGAATATGATTTCTCTGTTTTTGAAGGCTCTATTCTAGTATTCCATTGTTGGTACCTACAGTTCTTAAAAGTGACCTGGTCTTATTGGAATGTTGATGAACCAAGTTAGAATAGGGTGATTGACTTGAACTGTAAAGAGGTGGGTTTGGTTAGTATTTCAGAAGGATGAAAGTACAAAGTTTGTAGTAGGCCCATCAAGAAAGAATGCAAAGCAAAGCCTACTCCACAGCACCAGGTGCTTTACCGTTGAGGGCTCCAGTTTGGTTGGGGTTTGATACGACAGAGAGTGGTAAAATTGAGCAGTCCAGGCCTTTTGGCATAGAGAGGGCTCTTAAATGGAAACATGCTTGACTGCGAGTATCTTAGAGGCTGGCAGTACTTAAGAGACAAGGTAGAAGGAGTGTTTTCTTTCAAATTAACCTATAGTTTCTCAGTTGGGGCATGAATCCTCTTAGAACCTTTTGTGGATGGTAGAAGATAAAAATATCTAGGTCATACAGTTCATGATTGTGTTTTGGGAGACCCATACAGTTTTTCTTTGTAAGCCCAACTAGATGATCTTGGCTCAAGTCCAAATCTAAAAGCTCAGTGTCTCTTAACTTTTCTTTTTTTCGCATTATCTCTCTTCATTTTCTTTCTCAGGCCACCAGGCTACCCCAATATGAATCAAGGGGGCATAATGGGAACTGGACCTCCCTATGGACAAGGGATTAATAGTATGGCTGGCATGATCAACCCTCAGGGACCCCCATATCCCATGGGAGGAGCCATGGCCAACAATTCAGCAGGTAAGTCCTAGTCATTGCTCACCCCAGGTATTTCTTCCAAAGTGATCTTCATGTCACAAACATATTAAAATTAAGATTCCCCCCCCTCTTTTATAGGGATGGCCGCCAGCCCAGAGATGATGGGCCTTGCGGATGTCAAGTTAACTCCAGCCACCAAAATGAACAACAAGGCTGATGGGACACCCAAGACAGAATCCAAATCCAAAGTAATGATTTATATCTTGACTACTCTCAACTTTCTGTTGCATCCTTTCCACTGATAGAAAGGAAAAAGGAAAGGGTGATTAATTACAGACTCTAGTTTATGACACCAACTTATATTGTCTGAGAAAAAAAGATTGTTGTTTCCTCTTATTATCATGAAGGGTCCTACAATAAAAGCCTATTGAATTAGGTTTGAGTTAGTCTAAGGGGTCCTGATGTAAAAAACATAATCTTCTCACAGCTGTCTTTTATGGAGAAAATGTCAGACCTGCAGTATAGAATTCTCTGTGAAACTTTACCCCCATCCTTATACCTTGATAGATGTATGTACCACAGGCAACTGTGTTCTATAACAGGGAGATGAGGCAGGTGGGGTTTCCGTCCTTAGCCTCCCTGTAGGTTGGTCCTGAGTTTGCTCTCTGTTGGACCTTGTGGCAAACTGGGGACCTGTTAAGCCTTAGAGTCATTTGAAACATTTCTGTCCTTTGTCATACCTCATTTTCCCTATATTAATAAAGTATGGAAAATAAAATATCATAGCTGCCACCTTCTATGGACGTTCACTTCTGGCTCTCAGACCCTTTTAGCCATCATCCTGTCTTAGATAGGATACCATCCAAAACCTTCCAGGCAATTGGAAGACCCTTCATTTTTTGAGAGCAGATAGAGTTTCTTTTTGTTTTAGTCCATTCCATGGTCTTAAGATCATGTTTTGGGTTTCTTGAGTTCTCTGAAACATCTATAAAAGTGTGTCCATGCCCTGGCTGGTATGGCTCAGTGGATTGACTGCTGGCCTGCAAACTGAAAGGTTGCTGGTTAGATTCCTGCTCTGGGCACATGCCTGGGTTGCAAGCCAGGTCCCCAGTTGGGGGTGCGTGGGAAACAACCACATGTTGATGTTTCTCTTCCCCTCTTTCCACCTCCCTTCCCCTCTCTAAAAGTAAATAAATAAAATCTTTTTAAAAAATAATAAAATTTCCAACTCCTTAAAATGACATTTAAAAAAAAGATAATATATAGTGTCTAAAATGTAAAGGTATCTAGCACAGCATGCAGTGTGTAATATATAGTATTTTTCTTCCTTTACAGGAAGATCTAGCTCCTTTTGGCCTTTCAACCTTAAGAAGGCAAGGCAGGTGTTAGTAACCACCCCAGAAGAAGCTTTATTACTGCCCTAATTAAGGGACTTCTAAGACCTTTAGCATAGGCTTTGAATCTAACTGATTCCTGAAAATTTTGACCTACTCCTTCCAGAAATCCAGTTCTTCTACTACAACCAATGAGAAGATCACCAAGTTGTATGAGCTAGGTGGTGAGCCTGAAAGGAAGATGTGGGTGGACCGTTATTTGGCTTTCACTGAGGAGAAGGCCATGGGCATGACAAATCTGCCTGCTGTGGGTAGGAAACCTCTGGACCTCTATCGCCTCTATGTGTCTGTGAAGGAGATCGGTGGATTGACTCAGGTGAGTACCTAGCATTTGTCTTCCTTTGTGGTTTCAACAAACCTTTCTCAAGGTATTTGGTGGCTTTGCCTAGCGTCATGTATCATACAGGCATATTACCCTCTCCTGCTCTTTGAGTCACACACTGATGACCCAGAGAGCGCACACTTCCAGAAGGCTGAGACTTTCCTGGCTAGCATGAAGTATTAGCATTATGTTTACCATATGTGTAGGGTCCCACTGGGTTGCAAAGATAGAAGAAGCCAGTAGGTGTTCTGATTCCATGGGAGGCAGCCTGGCTTAGTAGGCAAGGGCAAGATTTGGAGAAATCGCTTGGTTTTGAATCCTGTCTTATATGACATTAATAAAGGTTTATAACCACTCTTGAGCCCTAATATTTCTTATTTGTAAAGTAGGGACAATGTACCTTACTAGACTTTCTAAAGTTAGAAATAATAAAGCTTTCAGCAAGATTTCTACCACATAAATTGGGTTTGCAAGATAGTATAGGGGCAGCCAAAATAGTTGCTGACCCTTTCCAGGAAACTTCCTGTTTACTAAAGATGGGATTTCAGGAGCTATTTAATAGATATTGTTCGTGAAGGGAGAAGTAGGTGGGAAATTGTGTTTAATTGCTCTGTATGGGAGACTGAAGTGAATAAATTCACCTCTGAACTGAAGTTCACCCTGAGCCTCCGCCCTGGTAGCTTATAGCTTTGTTTTACCCTTAGCCCAGGAGGCAAACAGGTGAGGCAACCCTGACAAGACAGCATATTGTGGCTTGCTAACTTTCCTTCTACGTGTGTTCTGTAGTCACTGACCAGGAGCCTGCTGTTGGTTCTGAGTGTGGCTGAGCTCAGGGGAGGCGTGGCTGGGAGGGATGTGTTCCAAACCTTCTAAATCAGAAGAGGAAAACAGCTGTCACCAGCAGAAAAGAAAGTCATTGGAATGAAGCCAACCAACAGTCACTTACGAATTCCTTCTCCCTTCAGGCTTTATTTCCCTCCCCCACAAAGGAAAACAAAACAAAACAAGACACGTGTGCACTGCCACATAAGTGGCGTGGGAAGCGAAGCCACAGAGGCTTTTGAGGTGACCCTGGACTTATCCATGCCATTCTCCCTGGTACTAGTTCTCACACACCAGCCTCTCTTGCTTGTAGGGAAAGGGAACATACTTTTAATTGAGTGGGCTTCTGAACTTACGAAGAGGTCCAGGAGGAATTCTCAAAGCCCAGGCCTATCTCAGTTTGCAAAAGGATACCAACCTTTTAGATGCTATGATATAATTGAACTTTAAAGACAGTTCAGAGGAGGAAGATTGCTATAGTAAATTAGTTTGTGGGGGCTCCAGGAAGGCAAAAAGATGAGTCCTGAGCTTTTCTGAAGGGTTAGTGGTGTTTGGGTAGAGGGAGAGGCCATTCTAGTTGACTGGCCCAGGTAGGCTGGAGATGGGGAAGAGTCTGGAACATACCCTGCCATGCTCATCTCTAGCCTTCAAGACTCAGCTCAGATGTTACCTGTTCTAGGAAGTTTTCCTGGTCACCTTTCCTCTGTTTATTCATTCTTTTCTTTGTTTCTTTATCACTCTTCTCTCTGGTGTCATTGGTACCAGATCAACAGGTATCACAACATATTGAATTTCCTTTGTGGATTGGGACTGGAAAGCCAGTGTTCACAGCCCTTGAGATCCTGATATGCTCACCACATGGTGGGCAAATAAGCATGACAATACATGAAGGGGGAGACCTGCCTAGCTAGAGCAGAAAGAGTACCCTAGGGAATGAGAATCCTGCCTTGTGAGGCTGGGGAAAGAAGGCAAGACGATAGGCTGGCTGCTGGGAAGATATAAGTCACAAGGCCTGGAGCATCTGGGCAGTCAGGACAGTGACTGGTGAGGGTAAGGGGGCTTATATGTCACTGAGATGCAGGGGAGTAGTGGCACAAGAATGTCAGGTTTGCAGGGAGCCCCACACTGGAAAAAAATTAGATGTGAAAACCTCCAGTTTGACAAAGCAAGTCAGGGTAGTTGTTGATATTACCATACATTTCTATTTTATAAAGTGTTACATTTTATTGGTGCAATTAAAAGATTTGGATCTGATGATGACCTGCACATAGTTTTTCAGTATTGCACATGTGTAAAGACCATACTTAATCCCGTTCTAACAGTGAGACGAAATTTGCCCTATGTTATATTTGCCATAATAGTTGCCTGTGGATAGAGCCTGCCAAAGGTAGGGGGAAGCCAGCCTGAATTTAATGTTTATTGTGGACTGTCCACCAAGCAGGATTAACTTTTGTGCTTAACTGCAAATTGTGATTCCACAAGAGATGGATACCTGAATCCTGATGGGGTTTGGGACTTGAGGGCAAGACACACCCCAACTCTTCTGGTTGGTTGTGCAGGTCAACAAGAACAAAAAATGGCGGGAACTTGCAACCAACCTCAATGTCGGCACTTCAAGCAGTGCCGCCAGCTCCTTGAAAAAGCAGTATATCCAGTGTCTCTATGCCTTTGAGTGCAAGATTGAACGGGGAGAAGACCCTCCCCCAGACATCTTTGCAGCTGCTGATTCCAAGAAGTCCCAGCCCAAAATCCAGCCTCCGTCTCCAGGTAAGGATTGGGTGAGTGCCCTGCCAAGGATTACCCTTCAAGGGAAGTATTCAAGGGTCAGGCTCCTTGTTCAATGGTGCCTGCCACCAGGGATGCAAGGTCTTCCCTATCACAGAACATAACAGGATGGCAGACTATAGAGCAGGCAGTAGCAGCTCCCTTCAGAAGTAGTCTGCAGCAGCTCTTAAATTTTAATCTTCATTGTGCACCTGGCATCTTGTAAACCAAGGAGTGGAAAGGACATCAGAGGAGTGGGGAAATCTGGCAAACAGCAATGAGGCAAGACTATCTGAGAGCTTTGGCCCACGAATGTCGGCACCTTAGACTACAGCTCAAACTAGAGCCTTGAATTCCCCAGAGAGCTGAGATGGTAATGAATGGGAAAGAGATAGTGGAGAAGGGATATGAATGGAACTCTCTGGTGGGAGTGTTTCTGCCCACCCTCCTTTCTGAGAAGAGGCCGGTGCCTGGGTAAGCACAAGAAGGTTTTTGTAAACACATATGCTGTGGTGTTGACCTCCCGGGGCTGTAGCGACTACCTGAGATGACTCATCGGCTGGGGAGGCCCAAGCAATGTGGTACCTGCTTCTGGGAATGGTAACTAATGGAAACATTAATTATTGGTAATTCTGTGCTCATCAACTTAGAAGAAGATTTGAACCCGAATGGTGACATCGTTATATGTTTGAGAATTAAGAATTCCATGTTCCTAATGTACATTGATAATTTCGAGCCTTGCTACCCATGGGGTAGCAAGGGGCTTTAAATGGGAGCTTGTGCATCAGCATTACATGGTTAGAAAGGTCCTCAGGTGGGAAGTAAAGTATTCGAATCTGGCAGAGATTCAAGGAATCAACAACATAGTGATAGTATTGTCCTACCACTCCTATTTTCTGAGTGTGAAACAACAAGAACCATGATAGAGCCCTCAAATTCCCTTTTTTATGACCTGGCCTTGACATTCCTTAGGGAGAAGGTGATTTAGGCTTTAAAGAACCCTGTTATAACAATCTTTTCAGAAGAGATCGAAGAGCATATGTCTCTGTGAGAGTTAAAAACTTTCCTGCTCACTCTGCCTCTCTGTCCACAGCTGGATCAGGGTCCATGCAGGGGCCACAGACACCTCAGTCAACCAGCAGTTCCATGGCAGAAGGGGGAGACTTGAAGCCACCTACTCCAGCATCCACACCACACAGTCAGATCCCCCCCTTGCCAGGCATGAGGTAAGGCCACAAGCAGGGGCAGGTGGTTTGAGGGACCCTAGGCACAAGAGCGCCTGTGCAGCTTGGTGTCCCTGCTTTGGCTGCCCACCTCATGATTCCCATGTGTCCTACATTATCAGAGGAATTGTTTTATTTGGGATTTAATTGACTTTCCTTGCTCTGGAGCAGGAGCAATTCGGTTGGGATCCAGGATGCTTTTCCTGATGGAAGTGACCCCACATTCCAGAAACGGAATTCCATGACTCCAAACCCTGGGTACCAGCCCAGTATGAATACCTCTGACATGATGGGGCGCATGTCCTACGAGCCAAATAAGGATCCTTATGGCAGCATGAGGAAAGGTGACCAATTTGCTTTTGGCCTTGTACCCTTGAGGACAGAGCCAGGGAAGTAGGTTGATAACTTGAGAGTGATTCAGGGTTCTTGTCAAGTCATCTTCTGGGATGGGCATTTTCAAACCTAATCATCCCTTTTCATCCCTGCCTTTTTTCTTATCTTCCTTTCCCTGGTCTCACCTCATTACCCCTTAACAAGTACATATCCTTTGTTGGTTGGGGTCTCTTTGGATCTCTGTTTTAAACCTAACAGAAAGATACAAGGAATAAACCAGAGCTCTGAAAAGGGCATGGGTCTTTGAGGCAAGCAAGGGGTAGATTGCTAGGTTTGCTCATCTAGTAGTTTGCTCACTGTCTGCCTTTCTACACTCAGCTCCAGGGAGTGATCCCTTCATGTCCTCAGGGCAGGGCCCCAACGGCGGGATGGGGGACCCCTACAGCCGAGCTGCTGGCCCTGGGCTGGCAAATGTGGCAATGGGACCACGACAGCACTATCCTTATGGAGGTCCTTATGACAGAGTGAGGTAAGCATGGCCCTCCACTCCTGTTCCACCCCTGAACTCTACAGCTATAGTGGACTCATGCTTATCCTATTTTGTTTAGGACGGAACCTGGAATAGGACCCGAGGGAAACATGGGCACTGGAGCCCCACAGCCGAATCTCATGCCTTCCAACCCAGACTCGGGGATGTATTCTCCTAGCCGCTACCCGCCACAGCAGCAGCAACAGCAGCAACGGTGAGTAAAACCTGGCCTCAGTGCTGCTGTGCCTTGGGCTTTGCCACTTCCTGCCCTGATCCTCTTTTTCTCCCTCTTTGCAGACATGATTCCTATGGCAATCAGTTCTCCACTCAAGGCACCCCTTCCAGCAGCCCCTTCCCCAGCCAGCAGACCACAATGTATCAGCAGCAGCAGCAGGTGAGGAGAGTATCAGGGTGAACTGATAGATGGAGAACCAGTTAGAAATTCTAAAGTGGAAAGTCTAAGAACATCACTTTAGATACTCAGGGTGGTCTTCTCCTGTCCAAATAGCCAGTTCTACCAAAAGGGCTATAAACAGGCCTTTTATTTTGATTTTTGAACTTTCCTTTGTTCTTCTACTTAGAGTACGGGAAAGCCAGAAGGGAGTAGAAAAAGATTCTTGCTTTTCAGAGATCATTTTGAAAAATAAATAATTTGTCAAGATTATTCCTTTATTCTTTTAGAGTCTATGTCTAAAAGACATAGAGGGGCAGAAGCAAGCCCATTGAGTGTCTGGTGTAGCCATCTTGGCAGCTGTAATTCTTGTGTCCTTGTGTGCAAAGTATTAACTTTCCCTCTGCTTGTCCCTGTCTTAGAATTACAAGCGGCCAATGGACAGCACATACGGCCCTACTGCCAAACGGCATGAAGGGGAGATGTACAGTGTGCCATACAGCACAGGGCAGGGGCAACCCCAGCAGCAGCAATTGCCTCCAGCCCAACCCCAGCCCACCAGCCAGCAGCAAGCTGCCCAGCCTTCCCCTCAGCAAGATGTATACAACCAGTATGGCAACACATATCCTGCCACTGCCGCCACTGCGACTGAGCGTCGACCAGCAAGTGGGCCCCAGAACCAGTTTCCATTCCAGTTTGGCCGAGACCGTGTCTCAGCACCCCCTGGCTCCAGTGCCCAGCAGAGCATGCCACCACAAATGATGGGTGGCCCTATACAGGCATCAGCTGAGGTTGCTCAGCAAGGCACCATGTGGCAAGGGCGTAATGACATGACCTACAATTACGCCAACAGGCAGAGCACGGGCTCTGCCCCCCAAGGCCCCACCTATCATGGTGTGAACCGAACAGATGAAATGCTGCATACAGATCAGAGGGCTAACCATGAAGGCTCATGGCCTTCCCATGGCACACGCCAGCCCCCATATGGTCCCTCTGCCCCCGTGCCCCCCATGACAAGGCCCCCTCCTTCCAACTACCAGCCTCCACCAAGCATGCAGAATCACATTCCTCAGGTATCCAGCCCTGCTCCCCTGCCCCGGCCAATGGAGAACCGCACCTCTCCTAGCAAGCCTCCATTCCTACACTCTGGGATGAAGATGCAAAAGGCAGGGCCCCCCGTACCTGCCTCGCACATAGCACCTGCCCCTGTGCAGCCCCCCATGATTCGACGGGACATCACCTTTCCACCTGGCTCTGTCGAAGCCACACAGCCTGTGCTGAAGCAGAGGAGGCGGCTCACCATGAAAGACATTGGTAAGAAGACCTGTCCCTGATTGGGTTGTGTAATCTACCCCTTTCCATCTTGTCCACTGTTCTCTCCATCCTGGTACTCTGCCTGAGGTAAAATCTGGACCAATGTTGATTCAAAACAGAACCAAAGAGATGTGTGTAAGGAGGAAATCAGCTGATTTTAGAGAGAAAGGAATTTTGCTGCACAATGATGTCCTAAGAGGGCTTAGAAGCCATGTGGAGCCGATGTGTGTTATCTCCCAAACAGGAACTGCCTCCAGTTGTCACCTTTATAGTAGCCTGACTGATGGGCCAGCCCTAGGGATGACCTCCAGCCAACCTGGGGTTGGTGGATGGATGACATGGAGGTTTTGTTTCAGGAACTCCAGAGGCATGGCGAGTAATGATGTCCCTTAAGTCTGGGCTGCTGGCAGAGAGCACATGGGCATTAGACACCATTAACATCCTTCTGTATGATGACAACAGCATCATGACCTTCAACCTCAGTCAGGTGAGTTCGAGTGCCGGAAGAAGATTGGAAGGTTTGAGAGGGCCTGGGATCTTCTTGAAGTCAATGGTATTAAGTGACACAGAGTTTAAGCTATCAACAGCCAACATGGTCTCCTCTTTCTTGCTCCTTCTCTGATGTCTTCCATGCTAGCACTTGCCACTGGCCATGGGCCCAGAATACTGAAACAGTAATAATTTGTATAAGGTATCAGGATTAACCTCAAAGGGAATTTGAGAGAAACTTCGTTATTGGTAAGAAATGCAGATTCTGTTGATGTCAATGAGGACACCATGTTTTCTAGACTACCAAGAGGAACATGTGGTCAATGAGTGGAATAGTTTCTTTATTCCCTTTCTTATTTCATCCAGTCTGAATAGATCTTTGTTAATCCCATTTTCCTAGGGTATAGAATAGGAAGTGCGTGGGGTGGGGAAATTATATGTTCTTGCCGAGGTCTCTCCACAGGACATGCACTTGAGTTTTCCCAGTAACTGGGAAGAGTTTCTGCTGCACCATCCTGCTCTTTCTTTTGATTGTCCTTAGTACCTACCAACCAACCTGTCTATCAAGGAACTAAGGAGGCATTGTTGTTAATCGTTAACCATTTGTTTGCTCCTCACTTTGTGCCAGATCCTTCATACTTTCTTTCATGTCATACAACAGAAGCAGATATAGCCATAGGCTTAGAGTGTTTATCTTTGCCTAGGTTCATATAGCTGTTAATACAGTCTTTTTGATTTTAAAACCTGACTTGATGTTTATTGCATAATATTGCCTCCCATGAGAAAGTAAAAGAAGAGATATTTATTGAGCAATTTCCATATTCTAGCATTTGATGTATTCCATTTAGACCTCAGAACAACCCTGTGAAGTTTAGGAATTTCCAGGAAGATGAAAAACAACAACTTAGAAAGTTAAATCACACAGCTAGTTCCTGGAAAAGCCAGGATTTAAACCTAGATCCTTATCATTCTAAAGCCCTTATTTTTTCCATTCTGCTATACTATTCCACCAGAAATTGATCTGATTGGAAATTAGTGTTTTCTCTCAGAAGTAAATGACCTATACAGGATCCAAGCTGGAACTTGGGTCTTCCTGGCACCAGCAGGACCAGTTTTGCACAATTTATGGAGATCCAGACTCCTAGAATGTTGGGGAGCTTGGAGAGAAGAGAGCAGATGAGCCTCTGTCCATACTGCATTCCCTCCCTCAGCTCTTGTTGTGAGGGTCATACCACCAGGCCTAGCTTTGTACTCCACTTGGCAGTGGGATACAGTGTTCTAAGAGGGACAATGACAGTGACCAATGGGTAGAAAACTGGACCTGATAAAGGAAAACAGAAATTTGTTTGGAGAGAGGAGGATGAGAGATGGTAGCACTGGTAGTGAGGTGCAGAGCTGTTGGTCATCATTTCCATCCTGGAGTCTGGCTCACGTGAAGGTAGGTTGGTTGGGCAGAAGGAAGAACTATATACAAGTCCATAGGATAGATTAAAGGACTCACTCTGTGGAGAGTCTTTTGGAAGGAAGTACCTCTGCCTTTCCCAGTGGTATAAATGTCTGACCTGGAAGAAAAGGGGGAAGACCAGATAGAAGACCCTTTGAGATATTAAGATAAGGATTCTTAGCCTACTTTCTCCCTGAACTTATTTCCTGTTCTTTCTTTTTTAGCTCCCAGGGTTGCTTGAGCTCCTTGTGGAATATTTCCGACGTTGCCTGATCGAGATCTTTGGCATTTTAAAAGAATATGAGGTGGGTGACCCAGGGCAGAGAACACTACTGGACCCCGGGAAATTCAGCAAGGTGTCTAGTCCAGCCCCCGTAGAGGGGGAGGATGAGGAAGACCTTCTAGGTCCTAAACTAGAGGAGGAAGATAAGGAGGTAGTTGAAAATGATGAGGAGATGGCCTTTTCAGGCAAGGACAAGGCAGCCTCAGAGAATAGTGAGGAGAAGCTTACTAGTAAGTTTGACAAGCTTCCAGTAAAGATTGTGCAGAAGAATGACCCGTTTGTGGTGGACTGCTCAGATAAGCTTGGGCGTGTGCAGGAGTTTGACAGTGGCCTGCTGCACTGGCGGATTGGTGGGGGGGACACCACTGAGCATATCCAGACCCACTTTGAGAGCAAGACAGAGCTGCTGCCTACCCAGCCTCATGTACCCTGCCTACCAGTCACCCGGAAGCATGTCACAGCAGCAGATGGTACACAAGGGACAACAGAACAAGAGGGCCCTCCACCTGATGGCCCTCCAGAAAAACGGATCACAGCCACTATGGATGATATGTTATCCACTCGGTCTAGCACATTGACTGAGGAGGGAAGTAAGAATGCAGAGGCTACCAAGGAGAGCAGCAAGTTTCCATTCGGTATTAGCCCAGCACAGAGCCACCGGAACATCAAGATCCTAGAGGATGAGCCTCACAGTAAAGATGAGACCCCACTGTGTACCCTTCTGGATTGGCAGGATTCCCTTGCCAAGCGCTGCGTCTGTGTCTCCAATACTATTCGAAGCCTGTCATTTGTGCCAGGTAACGACTTTGAGATGTCCAAACACCCAGGGCTGCTGCTAATCCTGGGCAAATTGATTCTTCTACATCACAAGCATCCAGAACGGAAGCAGGCACCACTAACTTATGAGAAGGAGGAGGAACAGGACCAAGGGGTGAGCTGCAACAAAGTGGAGTGGTGGTGGGACTGCTTGGAGATGCTCCGGGAAAACACCTTGGTCACGCTGGCCAACATCTCGGGGCAGTTGGACCTCTCCCCGTACCCTGAGAGCATTTGCCTGCCTGTCCTGGATGGACTCCTACACTGGGCAGTCTGCCCTTCAGCTGAAGCCCAGGACCCCTTCTCCACCTTGGGCCCCAATGCTGTCCTTTCCCCTCAGAGACTGGTCTTGGAAACCCTCAGCAAACTCAGCATCCAGGACAACAATGTGGACCTGATCCTTGCCACGCCACCCTTCAGCCGCCTGGAGAAGTTGTATAGCACCATGGTGCGCTTCCTCAGTGACCGAAAGAACCCAGTATGCCGGGAGATGGCTGTGGTACTGCTGGCCAACCTGGCGCAGGGCGACAGCCTGGCAGCCCGTGCCATCGCAGTGCAGAAGGGCAGCATCGGCAACCTCCTGGGCTTCCTGGAGGACAGCCTTGCTGCCACACAGTTCCAACAGAGCCAGGCGGGCCTGCTCCACATGCAGAACCCACCCTTTGAGCCAACTAGTGTGGACATGATGCGGCGGGCTGCCCGTGCACTGCTGGCCCTGGCCAAGGTGGACGAAAACCACTCAGAGTTCACGCTGTATGAGTCACGGCTGTTGGACATCTCGGTATCACCATTGATGAACTCATTGGTTTCACAAGTCATTTGTGATGTACTGTTTTTGATTGGCCAGTCATGACAGCCGTGGGACACCTCCCTCCCTGTGTGTGTGTGCGTGTGTGGAGAACTTAGAAACTGACTGTTGCCCTTTATTTATGCAAAACCACCTCAGAATCCAGTTTACCCTGTGCTGTCCAGCTTCTCCCTTGGAAAAAAAAGTTTCTCCTATTTCTCTTTCCTCCCAGCCCCCTCACCTTTCTACCTTTCTGTTCCTTGTCCCCACCTAACTCCCCTCAGGCCCCACCCTGTTGAAAAAACAAAGCTCTGCCTACATAGAAAACTTTTTTATTTTAACCAAAGTTACTGTTGTTTACAGTGAGTTTGGGGAAAAAAAATTAAATAAAAATGGCTCTCCCGGTCCTTGCATCAACGGGACGCCACATTTCATAACTGTTTTTAATGGTTAAAAAAAGAAAAAATACAAAAAAAAAAAAGCCTCTGAAGGACAAAATAAGGTGACTGCTGAACTGTGTGTGGTTTATTGTTGTAACATTCACAATCTTGCAGGAGCCAAGAATTTTGCAGTTGTGGACAGACCCTGTTCACTGGAGAGGCCTGTGCAGTAGAGTGTAGACCCTTTCATGTACTGTACTGTACACCTGATACTGTAAACATACTGTAATAATAATGTCTCACCTGGAAACAAGAAAAAAAAACCGCTGGGTCAGCAGCAAGCTGTAGTTTTTAAAAATGTTTTTAGTTAAATGTTGAGGAGAAAAAAAAAAGGCTTTTCCCCCAAAGTATCATGTGTGAACCTACAACACCCTGACCTCTTTCTCTCCTCCTTGATTGTATGAATAACCCTGAGACCACCTCTTAGAAATGGTTTTAACCTTTAGCTGCAGCTGCTGTGCTGCCACGTGTGTATATATATGACATTGTACATTGCACATACCCTTGGGTTTCCACAGTTTGGTTCCCCCTCCCAGCTACCCCTTTATAGTATGACGAGTTAACAAGTTGGTGACCTGCACAAAGCAAGACAAAGCTATTTAATCTCTTGCCAGACATCATCCCTCTTGGCACGATGCTGTACAGGTCTCTGTAAAAAGTCCTTGCTGTCTCAGCAGCCAATCAACTTATAGTTTATTTTTTTCTGGGTTTTTGTTTTGTTTTGTTTTCTTTCTAATCGAGGTGTGAAGAAGTTCTAGGTTCAGTTGAAGTTCCTGATGAAGAAACACAATTGAGATTTTTTCAGTGATAAAATTCTGCATATTTGTATTTCAAACAATGTAGTTAAAACTTGATGTAAATTCCTCCTTTTTTCCTTTTTTGGCTTAATGAATATCATTTATTCAGTATGAAATCTTTATACTATATGTTCCACGTGTTAAGAATAAATGTACATTAAATCTTGGTAAGACGTTTGTGAGGCTTTTTATTATTTTCGAACTATTTCAGAGCTTGACCTTTGAGGGTGTGATTATTGTTCTTGCACCTCTTCCTTGGTGTGCTGTTTTTCCTAAAACATCTCATCCTGGACCCTGTCATTTTTTGCACCATATTTCACTTTACTTTTCACAGTGAAAGTTTAAATTGAAGAAAGTTGAGACCATTTCACCTGCAAGAGGAAGTTCTAAACATTAAAATCATGAAATAAATTGTGTTTAAATGGCCAAAGAGCCGTGACCGGTGTGGCTCAGTGGATCAAGCACTGGCCTGTGAACCAAAGGGTTGCCAGTTTGATTCCCAGTCAGGGCACATGCTTCGGTTATGGGCCAGGTCCCCAGTTGGTATGCAAGAGGCAACTGATCGATGTTTCTCTCCCTCTCTTTCTCCTCTATGAAAATAAATAAAGCCTTTTTTAAAAATGGCCAAAGAAATTGATGATACTCTAGCTATTTTCAACCTTTTTCATCTCATGGCACACACAAACTAATACTAAAATTCTATACACACCAAAAAAATGTATTTTTTGCTCATCTGACAAAAAAAAAATTTGTATTTAGATACAGGGGAAGGGAGAGGAAAAGAGAGGGAGAGAAATGTTGTGAGAGAAACGTTGATCTGTTGCCTCTGATCAAGCCTGGGGACCAAGCCCATAACCCAGGCTTGTGCCCTGAGTGGAAATAAAACTGTCGACCCTTTATTTAATCAACTTGTGTTACACCAGTCGGGGCAAAAAATAGGTGTTCATTTTCATTCATTCACACCAAGTGGTTATTTTGTTGGCTGTTGCCATTTTTTAATTTGACAAACTAAGGTCAGTGCCCCAACTAGTCGGGTATTGTATGTTTTAAAAATTCTTGTAGCACACCACTTGAAAATCACTGCTCTAAAAAGAAACTTTTGGAAATAGTTGGCAAGGGGGATGATCTTTATTCTCAGAAATTGTCAACAATAAGACACCATTTAGCCCTAGCTGGTAGCACAGTGGGTAAGGCGCCGGCCTCTGAACCCAAAGGTCGCAGGTTCGATTCCCCAGCCAGGGCACATAACCAGGTTGCTAACCAGGTCTCCAGTCAGGTCTGTAGCTGGAGGCAACCATACATTCATGTCTCTCTCCCTCTCTGCCTCTCTCCCTTCCCCTCTTTCTAAAAATAATGAAATAAAATCTTAAAAAAAAAAGACACCATTTATCTGGAAGCAGCCTCCAACTTAACCATTGATTTCTCCAGACTGGCTCTCTCCCCCTGACTCCAGATGAGAGCATTCAGCTACTTTCTTGACATCTCTGTTTGGAAGTTTAATTTGAACATGCCCAAACTAAAATGCCATCTTCCCCTAGAAACCAGCCTCTCCCATAGTTTTCTCAGTAAATAGCAACTCCATTGCTTGGCAAGAAATATCCTTGACTACTTTAATTTCTACATCCATTCTGTTAGTACTCTTCAAAAAATAATCTTCAGTTCAGCCACTACCACTATAGTTTGACATACCTTTCTTGAATCCTTAAAATATCCTCCCAACTGGCCTCCTTGCTTCTGCTTGGCCTGGTTCAACCTATTCTCTACATAGCAACCATGATGCTCCCTTTAAAACCAAGTCAGATAAAAATCCTTAGTGCTTCTCACTAGGAGTAAGTAAGAGTCCAGATCATTATAATGACCTACAAGGCCCTCAGTTTATCTAGCCTGCTTTTGCCTTTCTGGTCTCTTTTTTTTTTTTTTTTCCCCCCCTCATTGGCTCACTGCACTATACAGGGCTGTTTCCACCTTGGGGCCTTGGCACTTACTGTGTTCCTCAGTCCAGAATACTTGTCAGATAACTGCATGGTTGAAGTTCTCATTTTTTTCAAGTCTACGCAAATATATCAGTAATCTTTCCCAGGCCACCCTATCTAAAATAGCATTCCGCTCCTTTGCCTTATTTCCCTCTTCTGCCTTAATTTTCTTCGTAAGGCTTTTTACCATCTGGCGTACTGTATAGGGTACTAATTTCTCATCTTTACGCTGGAATGTAAGCTCTCTGAGGGCTTATTTTGAGAGGATTATTTTGTCCTACAACACAGTCTGGCACATAGTTGATTAATGAAATGGAGATGTTAGCCAGATGCAGTTATTTTATAGGCTAGTATTACAATATATAGCTTCTCTGTTCATTCACTTTGAGAAACAATGAAGAAACCAGAAAGCAGTTACAGAGAAATAATTGTGGACACTTAGAAGCAAAACTTGAAACGAGCTCTCTATTGAACACCTACTAGTGTACCAGACATAGTACATAAAATAGTGCCATGCCTGTGAGATCAGTACTCTGGCCCCTATTTTGGCTTGTTACCATCAACTGAGATCTCCATGACTCCAAGGCCCAAGCGCTTCCTTAACTCATCAGGCTGAACCTTCTTCCTGGGTCAGAGGACAAATAGACTTAACTGGATCTAGTGATGGAGGTCAGCAGGCAAGATTTATTTTTGTTGTATTTGACATGAGGTAAAAGTATCCCAAGAATTTCAATCAAGTGTTCACCGAACTGTATATGGTTGTTAATTGTGTCAAGGACAGGAACGAATAGTATTTCTTTATTGAGAGAGGGGGAAATAGACAGCTGGCTAACCTTCATCATCCAAGACGTCTTCCTAAGACTTCAGTGAAAAAATAGAAGTTTTTCATATCTATATGTTGCAATAATGCTAATGGCTAATTTTTGTCTGGGCCTCTTGAACTCCACTTTCTAGTGTAGAAAGTGCATTTCTGGGCTGTGTGTGGAGCATTGCCTAGGAGTTTGGTTTCCTGGGTTCCTTTCATCTGCTCTCCTGCAATGCAGGGGGAGCCTAGCCTGGTCTCCAGTTTCTGACAGAAGTTAGCACAGGCCAAGAACTGCTAGCCACTGAGCTGTGAGTAATTTGCTTTTGAAAAGTAAATAAAGCTTTGCCAGTAGAGAACCCAGGGGTGTGGCCAGTAGTTCTTTTCCCAGGCTCCTCCCTCCCCACCCCCTAAATGACCTTAACCTTCTTTCATAGCTGGAGAGCAGCCAAGTCTGGCCTAAACAATGCTCTCAACCTCATTGGCTCTTTTGCCTTGCATCTATTGCCACCCCTAAGTGGCTAAGGCCCTTCCCACTAGGCCTCTCAAGGGGGTCAAGGTTTTCTAACTACCGAAAGGCAAACTCCAAAGAAAGGCTGAAAAATAACCTAGTGTCCATGGCCTTTATAGGATTAGTGTTTGGGTTCTGCATTTGGGAGGTAGGGCAGGGTCTTGGTCCTGGGGTGGATGGGCGTCTTCAAGTGATACAGCAGAAGCCCAAAACATGCTTTTGGCCAACCCAGGTTTCAAGATGGTTGTAAATGTCACCCAGCATCCTTGGAAACTGTCAATGAGTGCCTTTTATTCATAGTGAAAAAAAAGCATAAAATAAGGTTCTGGTAAAGTACAGCTGCCTGTCATCACAGTCATTAGCACTGCCTGCTAACAGTTGGCAGTAACAGGTATCACAAGTCTCTGTGGTCACTTTTGTCCCATAATGGGATGGCCTCAAAGCCAAAGTCCCCAGATCAGGGTCAACTTCTCCAATATTCAAATAGGATAGGGGTCATGGAAAGTTTAATGTCTGTAAACTGAGTTATTGAGAATAAATAGACTGGACTGTTTCTCTGCTCAGCCTGGGGTCAAGGCCATCTCCAGATGTGGCAGGAGCAAGGCACCACAGCTACCGAAAGGAGTTGCCAGGTTGCTTCAAGAAGGGGAGTGTTCCATGAGAACTTTCCTCCATACCTTCAGTGGTAAAATCCTCTTCTCATTCAGGGAGGTATAACAGCCCATCCTTACTGAGCACTTGATGCCAAATCCATGAAGTAGACATTATTTCCATGAGGACAAGAATTGTATCTACCTTTCTCAGTGTTCCATCCTCATTTCCTCTCACTGCGTATACACTCCCATTTTGTTGAAGAAATCAGGCAGGTTAAGAGGAATTTAGTGGAGGAAAGAAGGGTTAATAATTGGTGTGTCCTGTGTGATAGTCTTGGCATAGCCTATAAAGAGTCGTGAAAAAAAGGAAGAGAGGAATAGGTTAACGAGAAAAATGAAAATAGTGTAGAGTTTTAGAAAAGAAAAAAAATCCCAGCTTGGGAGGCTAAATTTAAGTTCCACATCTGCCACTAGCTGTGGAACTTCCCCTGAGCCTTAGTTCTTGCATCTATAAAATATAGGTATCAGGTTAAACAAACTGATTTATTCAACAGATCTTTATTGAGTACATACAATGTGAAGCGCTGTTCCAAGTGCTGGTAATACTTTGAACAAGGCCCCCATTCTCACAGAGCTTACATTCCATAACAGGGAAACAATGAATAAAACTCATGGACAGGACAGGCAGGTGGTGGTAAATGCTAAGCATAAGACAGAACAGGGTAATGGGATAGTTAGTCCAATGTGGTGGTGGTGGCTGGGTAGTCAGGGAAGGCCTCTCTGAGGAGGTGACATTCAGCTAACATCTGAATGCAGTGGACTTGCCAAAGGGTGGTCTGGCAATGAAGTGTTTCAAGTGAGAGCAGAGCCAGGCAAATTTAAAAAACAAATGCTGTAACTCTTACATTCCAGAATTCTAGAAGTAGTAATGCATTGTTTGTGCATTTTTTAGGTCAGGGATTTGTATTACAAAATTGTTTCCTGGTGGTGTAGGATACTTGCTTCTTAATGGAAGTGGCTGGGTGATGTAGGGTCTTTCTGGAGCCTTAGGATGCATCTCTGTCTCCCTTGCTCTCCCACAGTGCTGGTGGCTCAGTTGTCTCGCTGTGTAGCTGCAAGTTCCACTTTAGCTGCTGACTCTAAAAGCAGACTAGAGAGAGTTGCCTTTTCCACTAGTTACTCACAGCTTTGGAGGCCCAGATCCCCCTCCCATCCCACCTAGTCTTCTATTCTGACAAGCCAGGGCTTTAAGAACACAAGATTCAGCTTCCTTGTTTTCCTGTCCAGGCAGGAGCCAGAAAATGAAGCAGGAAACAGCGGAAAAGGAGGGGGTGGGTAGCAGAGAAGGAAAAGAAGGAGAAATTACAAGAAAGTAGAGCCAAAAATCTGGACAAAGTTCTACCTTTAAAGGGTGACAGCTGAGCAGTTGAGCTTTTAGAAAACATTCTAACTTGTCACAAGAGATGCCTGTCCTTTTTACGAATAGAGTTTTGAGGGAATTTAGTGTGGGGAGAGGGAAACTTAATGCATGTCTTTACCCCATGTGACTTCACAAAGCAAGGACAGTTCATTTCTCAGTTTTGTTTGTGCAGGTAATGCTGCTTAAAGCCCCATAGACCTTTAGCGACTCAAGCCACAACCTTAGGCCCCAGTTACATACGAATGTGCCCTGCAGCTTTGCCAGTTCACTCACAGGCCTCTGAGGCTGAGAGTAAGTGTGTGTCACTGAAAAGCCTAGGGGAAGAATCTTTTAAACTCCAGTTTCCTCCTTCTCCAATGCACAACTAAAATGTGATTTATACTTTCTCCACCTTACAACAAATACCTGAGGGCAGTTTAGGTCTCAAGGCCTGAAATGAGGTATATAGAGAACCAACAGGCCAACACCCCCCACCCACACCACCACCCACCCCACTGGTGTAGCTCAGTGGATTGAGTGTGGGCCTGCAAACAGAAAGGTCGCTAGTTTGATTCCCAGTCAGGGCACATGCTTGGGTTGTGGGCCAGGTCCCTTCCCCTCTTTCTAATTAATTAATTAATTATTAAAATTGAAAAAAGAAAAGGAAAAAGAATCAAAAGATACAGTCTCTGGCCCCCACAGAATTCATCTGGGCTAGTTTCTTTGCCTGAGAGATAGCAACCATCTCCTTTGTTCCCACCCACAAGGGTAGCTGTTGTGGAAGATAAACCCCACCCTCAGCCAGGGCTGTGGCCAGAGGCTAACCCAGCCCCTAGCTTCGTTTGGAGAGCAGATAACTGAAACCACAGAAGGCTTTGGAATCCTGAGAAACAAGAAATTCACCAACGGAGGAGGATTTATTATCTATTTCCTTTAAGTAGAGTGCAAAGTTGTTCTAACAGTTTCCGTTACGGGGGTACCAACGGGCCGCCTCCTCCCTAACAGACGGTTTTGTTAAGTTAGCTTCTTTTTTGGCCCCACTTCCTACAAGAAAAACTGCTTAAATGAGGAAGGAGAAAGGAGTCCGGGGCGGGGGGCGGATTCTGAAGTTTCCTTCACCGTCTTCATTAGCCACCTGAGTGGGGCTGGGGATTAAAGTAGAACAGAAGGTCCCTTATAGCTGGAGGAGTGGAAAATCAGGGGGATCCCCTACTTTCTTCACACCCAGGATGTAGGGTGCCGCTGCTGGCCACAGGAACCCCAAGGAAGCTTTTCTTTCTAGTCTCAGAGCATCTATTGTGTGCCAGACGCTGTGCTGGGCTGTTGTTACATGACAGCAGGGAAAGTGCACCTCTGACTTCTGTGAAAAAAGAGGCCACGGGGCAGCCCCCAACTCCGAGAGCCTTGGCACACATCGGGAATTCAGTGGATGTTCGCTGGATGGAACGTAGGCAAAAACACCGACTCTGAGACATCAGCCCCGGGAGACTAATTGGAGGCAGAGGAGGGGGCTTGACTAGCGTGCAGTGCGGGAGGAAAGTCTCCAGGTGGTGATCTTGTAAGAACGGTGCCATGACTGAGGGGCGCAGAGTGTACGCACTCTACCTTGCCCGCCCCACTTGCCCAGAGTCATCATGGCCGTCGCGGAGGGGGCGGGGCAGTTCCGAGTCCTGGCAGGAGAGGGGCGGAGCCGCCTCGACGGAACCAGTGCGCAGGCGCGGCCCGCTTGCGGGGGCCCCGGATGGAAGAGCTGAGGTTCGGGCTCCGCCTGGGACTTTCAGACGCTCTGGCGCTGGCGCTGGCGCTGGGGGTCGGGCGCTGGCGTGCTAGCCTTAAAGTTCTTGGGGGAGGGAGTTGTCAAATGGAGGCCGAGGGAAATGAGGCGGAGGCGGCTGAGAAGCCGGGAGGCCCGCCCCTCCGCCAAAGCGGCCTCCAGGTGCCGCCTCTTCCTTTATAGTCTCCCGCCCTCTTCTGCCTTCCGGCCGTGAGGCCAGGCCTGGCCCGCCGACCCTGAGGAAATGTCCCTCGATTGTTTTGGGGAGAGGAGATACCCGATCCCGGCTAGGGACAATGTCAGAAAGAAGCGGTCCAGAGCAGGCTTTAGGCGCGACTGGGCTGACAGGAGGCGGTCCCTGGCTCGCGACGGCCCGTGAGGCTTCTGGCCTTGAGAACCCTTGGTTAGAGCCATTTCTTCACCCCACAGAGGGTGTTCCTCTTAGCCAGAGAGTCCAGGGCTTTAATTCGGGAAGTTTCCCTGTATTCTCAGATAGGCCCCTCTTCTACCCTCAAAATACCCAGCTGGAGCTTGCGCCGTCGTTGGACAAGCCCTGGGCTGTATTCGGGAGACCTGGGTTGTAATCCTGTCTCAGAAAGAGCACATCCCCTTTGGCCGGGGTAAGGCCTGGTGGGAAGACCTTGAGGCTTAAGCTTTTTCTTAAAATGACATTCTCTTTTAAAACAGCCTTTGGGTGTCTCTTGACCTGGGGGAGTCTCAGTTTCCATAACTATAAACGGCGATGATAATTACACTGGCCTCACGAGGTCTAATGTAAAACTATGCAGATTTTTGTTACTCACTTCTGTGGGGCACATTTATCTCGCGTGAAAATAGAGTAAGACTAGTTGCTCCCTGTCCTGGCAGTTCTGAAAGTGTGATTTGGCAAGGGGGTTGTTGGGAAGTTGAGGCTGGCAATTAGCTGAGAGGGAGAACTCACTGGTTTCATTTTGTTTTCACTTGGTTTGCCTGTCAACTAAGTGTAGGCTACGAGACTCCTGTGTGGTCGCTGGGGCTAGAGCTTGACTTTGGAGAGAGGAAGAATGGCAGCCTGGTGAAGAGGCAGAGGTGGGTTATGTTTTCTGTTCCCAACTTCTCTGCATGTGGGTGGGGAGTAACGAAGGGGAAAAATGTGACTTCCCCCAAGGACAGATCCAGCAACCAGCGAGGTTGGCTGTGCCTGTTTCTACGATTCCTTCCGATTCAGCGAGTCAGTGATGGAAATGTTGAGTAGATTCACAAACTACCTCCGCTCTCCGGGGTTTTCAGAAGCTTGCCTTTGAACTGAATTTTGATGAGCTCACCCTTGTGGCGTAGGTGGCCCCTCCCTTCCTCCAGGCTTCTTGGTGATGGAGTAAGCAGCGGGCTCCCCCTTGTGCTGAGGATAAGTACTGTCGTCGTTGACCTGTCTTGCTCCCTTTCTGGAGAAATTTTATTTTCCTGTGGCTTCTTAAACTTTGTAGTCTTGCTGTTAACATGAGTATGGTGAGAAGAATATTAGAGCAACGATTTTATATCCAGAGCCAATGAGCTGGTGATGCCACATCCTGTTCTTGCAACTTCCTCTCTATCAGAACGCAGGCTTAAAATGTCTGTTTGTATGCTAAGCCCTGGGGGTATAGTTATGAGCAAGATAGGCAAAGCCCTCCCAAACAACTTAATTAAGCAATAGTAGTAAAGACTACAAGACAGAGTGCAGTGAGAGCATATCACATAGTCAAGTGAGGGTTAGGAGAATTCCAGAAACAAGTGATACCTAAAAGTTTGGTAGATATTAGCCAGATAAGATAAGAAAGAAAAACCGTCTATCCCTCCCTGTTGATTTATCACTTTGTGTCCTCAACACGCATCAGGAACTCAGTGGATTCAGGTTGACACTGGGAAAACACCAAATCAGAAGGTTGCCTCTGATGCCGTGAAGTGCATTTCTTGCCTCAAAATAGCTTTGCAGCTGTTTGTATGTTGCTGCCATTCCAATGAAGAGATGGGACCTAAGTTTTCTTCATCCCTAGTAGTTAACTCTGTCTTCCCTCTAAGTTTGTTTTAGCAATGTGAGCTGGCTGAAGTCCTGCTGAGTGGTGGTTTTCTTTTCCTTCTCCACTTAATTTAACAGGCCAGCTGAACACACATCAGAGTGCTAAGTTGGAGTGTGTAGTTATTATGGTCTTCCAGTTCAGTTATGTCCCATTTTTGAGACTCTGGTTTGGGATCAAGTTTATTATTCTGGGCAAGAGGAAAAGGGCACACAGCAAATAGCAGCAACCACAATATAAATGTAGTAGTACTTCACACATTAGCCCATTTCACAATCATGATAATTTTGTGAGATGAGCAAAATAATCTGATCCCATTTTAAATAAAAAACTGAGGCTCAGAAAGACTAAATGAGGACTTGTGAGTAACAGCCAAACCTTGAACACAGGTCTTTATTCCTGCAAAGGGGGCACTCAGCAGGCTTTTTAAAGATTTTTCTGTGAGTTTAGCTGTCCCGTTTCATGCCTGTCCTTGTGGAACTTTCCCAATAAGAATATAGTGCTTCAGAGTGACACCAGGTAACATCTGCCTTCAACATGCTTTTCCCTCATCTGGGAAGTTAAGCAGTTAAGTTTGCCTAGTAATGTGAAAGTTGAAGAGTCTCCTGTGAAGAATGCTTTCAAGAATTTATTTTCAGCCCACGTGTGACACTTCCTCCATGGGTTTTGCAGTTTAGAAGCCTGAGGGAGCTCAGTCCTGGCAGCAACACCCTTGAATTCCTGTGGTGAAAGGATGTGGCCCCTGGACCCATCCCGGAAGGAGGTGCTGAGGTTTGCAGTCAGCTGCCGTGTCCTGACTCTGGTGTTGCAGGTCAGTCTCGGATCTTTTGTCCTGAACATGCTGTTGCCACATGACTGGGCTAGACATTAAGAATAGTTCCTATCTTCTTTTTACCTTCCATGTGTGCCCCTCCATGTGGTTGGAACCATAGACACTTAGGCTTCATAGCTGAAAAGTGGGCAGGACTCTTAGGAATGGTCTATTAATCCTTTGTTTTACACATGTAGCAGCAGAGGCCCAGAAAAGTTGAATGGCTTCCTTAAAGTCACACAGCAAGTTAGAGAAGGACCAGAATCAAACCCCAGATTGTCTTAACTCTTGATCTAGTGGTCTTTGCAGTGGACCATGATGTTCCATAACCAAAGATGTCACTAGGGTGTGATAGCTCAAAGCATTGCCCTGGGTCTCCTACCCAGGAGACTAAGGCCTATGTCAGTTGGTTGAGTGGAAAAGAAGTGACACTGTCCTGGGACCATCCCTGGGTGGTTTGGCCAGTAGTGTCACCTGCTCTTCCCCCAGGTGTTTACCCTTGCTTCTTCACCCACACACAACTCTCAGAATGCATTCACACTTTTGCAGAGCCCCCTTTCCCCTCCAAGGCCGTCCTTATACATACTTTAACCAAATTTTATATATGTATGAATTATATCCAGTGCCTAGCACAGTGCCCAGTGCTTCGTAGGTTCTTAGTATGTATTATTGTCGAATGTAGTCAACACCCTAGATATTAACGTTATAGTAGCATAATTATGTGTGTCTTTTATCATAAAATTCATTCTCTCTGGGCTTCTTTCCTTTGTGGAAATCTCCTTTTGTCTCTTCTCTCTCACTATCGGAAGCATAGCAGGCTCTGCTGGCTCCCAGGTTTAGTGAAAACTGTCTTCAATTTGGAGACTAGGGCTGTTATCTGTGACTGTCACTCCTGCCCCATTTGTTTTCACTGTTTGAAGTGTTCTGATTGCATAAACAAACAAACAAATGGGCCAAAAACAGAAAAAACCTTAAAAATGCGATTATACACCTGGTGCCAGGCTGGAGAAAGTGACTCTGGTAACTTTGATTGGCACTACCAGTGGAGCAATACTATGAATCAGCATCTGCGATAGGGAATCAGGACAGCCGGCTTCTAAATCAGATGGATGTTTTCTAGGCTGTTCACTCAGCCACCAAAAGTTTATTAAGTACCTACTCTGTTCCACAGGCTAGATGATGAGCATAAAAGTCATGGTCTCTTTTCCCTTAAGTAACTGACATTCTAACGGGGCAAAAAGACATTTAACAGTAATACTATTTTTTTATTTCTCCCACTGTGCCCTACCTTCCAGTTGTAAAGCAATGCCTTCATTGTTGCTGTCATCTGTGTTAATGACAGCTCATTCCTCCTCATTCTTTAAAGGTTTTAGTTCCTGATTCTCGCTTACTCTTTCCAGCACAACTGTTGATTTCTTGGTGGTTTGGATATTAATAAAGCTGATACACCTGAAAATATCTCCTATATTTTCAGCTGACTTTCTCTAGTCCCAGCTCTAATGATTCTTCCAACCCCTCAGGATTTATAATCCTTTGATTCTACCACTGTTTCATGGACTCTCATCCATCTCAAGGCTTCAGCTTCACTTCTTACCTAGCTTAGATTCTATGCTCCATCATGCATCCCCACACAACTCACTTGCACCCTTCTCCCTATGTCCAACCATGAGTAAATTCAGTTCTCTGTTCATCCCACTCCTGCATCTTCCCAGAGTAACATACAACAGTAGTATCCAGTTGTGATACTGTTGATAACTGGAGACTTTTCAAGATCACTAACCCAAATGAGTCCCTTAGTGTTACTTGGCCTTGTTAGTGTATTTCCTTGGTCCATTCATCCTCCTCCCCATTTTTCTTTACATTATAATCACCTGGGAGAATTTTTTTTTAGTCTCAGTCACCCCATACTGGTGAAATCATTAACTCCAGGGGATGAACCCAGGCATAGTGTTTGTAAAACTACCTGGATGATTCTAATGCATAGTCTTATTTTGAGAACTATGGTCAAGTCTCTAGCATCTTTTCTCCAAGTTGCTTTTTTGAGTGAAAACTCTGAAAAGTAGAAGCAATCAGAAGCAACTTTCTGTATGCTCACACCTCATTCATCAGCATACCTACCTCTTAACTCTGTGCCTTCACTGTGAAAGGGTGGGTGAGCTGTCTGTTCTCTCCCAGACTAGTTCCTCCACATTCACAGCAGATTCCATCCTCTTTTGCCTGCTTCAGCAACTCTCCACTCCCTTTCATATACTCATTTCCTTCCCACTGGACTATTCCCATTGGTAAATAAATACTTACCTCCCACCTCAAAAAAATTGTTTTAAGATTTCTCTTTACCCCATGTTATTCCCCTACTAACCCTTTCTCTGCCCCACTTCACAGCAAGCCTCCAAATATTATCGGTACACACTATCTCCCTTCTCCCCTTTGCTGTTGAACCCAGCCTAGGCGATCTTTGTTCTTCATCCCACTGAAGTAGCTCTTGTCAAAGTCACTAGTGACCTTCACGTGGCTGAATCTAGCAGTGAGTTTTCAGTCCCCATATTACTTAACCTATCAGCAGCATTTAACAGAGCTGATCACTCTCTTATTTCACTTGATTCTAAGACCCCAGGCTCTCCTGGTTTTCCCTTTACCTCCCTGACTTCTTTATCTCCTCTGCTGGATCTTCACCCTCTCTCAAGTCAGTAAATGTTGATGTGTCCAGGGCCCAGTTCTCAGATCTCTACTTTTCTCCTAGTGCTATCACTTTACCACCCTAGTACTTAACAGCTCACAAATTTATACCTCTAGCCCCATCACTCTCCTGACCTTCAGACTCATATATATCACTGCCTCATTGACCTCCGCACTGGAATGTCCAACACAAACGTAACCAGTCCAAAACTGAACTGGTTCCCTCTGACAGATCTGTTCTTTGTTTTATTAAATAGTAATTCTTTTCTTCAAGTTGCTCAACCAAAATCTGGGTTCTCCTTTATCTCACAGGCTCTCTTCAACGCCATCATCCCAGATCACCATGCAGAAGCCTTCTCTCCTCCTCGTCTTGCTCCCTCAGGCTCTTTGGACCAACTCGTGGAAGGTCTCCTGGGTGGCCTATCTCACTGGGATGCTGAACACTTTCTCTTCATTGCTGAGCATGGCTACCTGTATGAGCACAACTTTGCCTTCTTCCCAGGTTTCCCCCTGGTCCTGTCGGTGGGGGCTGAACTACTGAGACCCCTGCGGGGGTTACTGAACCTACGGAGTTGCCTTTTGATCTCAGTAGCATTGTTCAATTCTTTGTTCTCTATCCTGGCTGCAGTCGCACTTTACGACTTGGGTTGTCTGGTGTTGCACTGTCCCCGCCAGGCCTTTTACGGAGCACTTCTTTTCTGCCTCAGCCCTGCCAGTGTCTTCCTAGCTGCTGGTTACTCAGAAGCATTGTTTGCCCTCCTGACATTCACTGCCATGGGCCAGCTGGAAAGGGGCCGAAACTGGACTAGCGGATTGCTCTTTGCCCTTGCCACCGGTGTACGCGCCAATGGGTTGGTCAGTGTTGGCTTCCTCATTCATTCTCAGTGGCGAGGCTTTTTCTCTTCTCTCATGGTACTGAATCCTCTGAGACAGCTCTTGAAGCTGATGGGCTCTGCGTTCCTGTCCATGCTCACACTTGGCCTTCCTTTTGCCCTCTTTCAGTATTATGCGTACACCCAGTTCTGTCTGCCAGGCTCAGTCCACTCCATCCCTAAGCCCTTGGTGCAGTTAGCTGTGCACAAGGGCTATCGAATTGCAGAGGGAAACAAGCCACCTTGGTGTTCCTGGGAACTTCCCCTGATATACAGCTATATACAGGATGTCTACTGGAATGTTGGCTTTTTGAGATACTATGAACTTAAGCAGATGCCCAATTTTTTGCTGGCTGCACCAGTGGCTATACTGATTACCTGGGCAACTTGGACATATGTGACCACCCACCCCTGGTTCTGCCTTACACTTGGGATACAAAGGAACAAGAACCATGAGACCCTGAAGAAGGCTGATCCTGGATTCCTCAGTCCTCAGGTGTTTGTGTACCTGGTCCATGCCGTAGCACTGCTACTCTTTGGCTGTTTGTGCATGCACGTTCAGGTGAGGTGGATTCCTGGCTGAGAAACTGCTGGGCTAGGGACATGGAAAAGAGCTAACTTCTCTTACGTGAGTGACCTGTGCCCAATGTATTGATTCAGTAACTAGGTGGGGGCTTTCTTTGTGCTAGACCCTGGGTCAGACCACAGAGAATGGAACATGAATGAGAGAAGATTGCTGCCCTAGTGAATTTAATGGTAGAAATGGGAGACATACCGTTAACACATAAAATTAAGCACAGTCGTATGGGAGAGAACTTGCTCTTTTGAGACAAGTACTGTGGAAACACAGGGAAAAAAAGCTCATTGAAGAAGGGCATCGTATTTAGGCCAGGTTGTAAAAAATAAAAAATTCCATTTAAGAAGCAAAGGAAAAACATTCTGGGCAAATGAAGGATGTGTGCGAAGATTTGAGAGTTATGAAAGCACCTGATTTGACTGAGATACAGGATTAAGTACAGAGAATACCTCTGGGACCTTCCGTTAGTACACAGTTATACCTAGAATGTCAGCTTGATAATTGACTTTCAGAGGTATTCTGAAAAGTATACCTTTGAGTAGGCGTTCAGTTTTCAGAGGAGGCATCTTGTGCAGTGTTTGGTGGGGGTTAGAAAGGGATGGGAAGGGTTTAACCATTCATTCAGATTTTTTGTTGTTCCTGGCTGTGGCCCCAGTTTCAACTTAACCTGAGGAAATATTTTTTTCTCCATGCTGGCCACTTCTTAGCGGTTCCTGCCTCTTGTAAGCACACATTGGCTATTTGTAATGTTCTTTGAGCTATGTGAATAAGAGGCACAGGGGAAACAGAGTAGAATTCTGTGTTTGTAGCTGGATTAGCTAGTAGAGGGAATGCCAGCAAAGCTTAGTGTTTCTAGGTAGATGAGGGAGGCCATTGGGCTCTGAACCACCCCCTTGGAGGGAGAATGTTGAATAGTATCCTCTGCCCACTTTCCCTCCACTTTGCCATTCCCCATGCAATGGGGGAACCACCTTAGGGTCCCAAAGCCCTACAGCACAGCCTAGAGTTTAGAGTTCAGGCCCTCAGCTAAAACTGGACCCCTCAGAGTCTTCTTGATTTACCCATTACTGTGGTAATCAGTCTATATAGCATGTTTATTTGTAGCGTTGAGGTCACCTGGCTGATGTCACGCACAGCTTTTATAAGGCAGATCTTAAGCCCTACTAAATTTTGTGTCCAGTGTAATAAATGTCAAGTCATGGGGTTATAGTTCACCCAGCAGCCAGGAAGTCCCAGGCTGGTCCAATTTGAGGCAGTGATGTTCCTATGTGTGGATCTCCCCCTTTTATGATTTCCAGGTTCTCACCAGGTTTTTGGGCTCCTCCACACCCATTGTGTACTGGTTTCCAGCTCACTTGCTTCAGGATCAAGAGCCACTGCTGAGATCCCTAGAGACAATGCCCTGGAAGCCTCTTGCAGGGGACTCCCCACCAGGACAAAAGGTCCCCAGAAATTCTATCATGGGACTTTTGTACAACTGGAAAGCCTGTTCTCTAGTCACACGATGTATTCTAGGCTACTTCCTGACTTACTGGCTCCTGGGACTGCTCCTACATTGCAACTTCCTGCCTTGGACATGATCAAAAATCTCAGGGGACAGACTTGAAGCCAACCAAATCAAGGTTCTGAAAGTACAGATTCATAAATACACGGCCTGTGCTGCCTTGGGATCCTTACTTTGTCCTTTAGAACCTCTCTCTGGAGTTTGGTTAGGAATGGGAGCAGTATGAGCCACTCGAGAGCTCCTAATGGTACTGGCTACAGAAAATTTTAGAGTAGTAAGCATTTCACAGTAAGTGAAAAAATCTTATTCTAAACCTAAAGTATACCTGAATCTGTCTCTTTAACCAAGCACAGCAGAGATAATCGAACTTAACCACTGATTCACTTGTAAATTTAAATTTTATCAATAGCCCCAGCTAACTGGCTGGTGGTAGTCCACACATGGTGGCAGAGGTATGAACAATGTAGTTGCAGTAGTAAATTAAGTGGGACCTTCTTTTCTAAATGGGACCAGTGTGACTCGTATAGTTGAGCATCCTCCTGAGAGGCAAAAGGTGTCTGGTTTGATTCTGGGTCAGGGCACATGCCTGGGTTGTGGGTTTGGTCCCTGGTTAGGGCATGTACTAGAGGTAACGTATCTATGTTTCTCAAATTGATGTCTCTATCTTTCTCTAGTTTTCCTTCCCCTTCCCTCTCTAAAAATAAATAAATAAATAAATTTTAAAATGGGACATGGTTTCTGATTATTTTTTTAAGGACTTCATGAATTTATATGAAAAGTCTCACAGAGATATGCAGATTAAACAACTCTTGGTTACATGAGCAATCAGTTACCTTTTTAAAAATAACACAGCCAAAAAAATAAATAAATAAAATAACACAGCCCTGGCTGGTGTGGTTCAGTGGATTGAGTGCCAATCTATAAACTAAAGGGTTGCTGATTTGATTCCCAGTCAGGGCGCATGCCTGTATTTGCAGGCCAGGTCCCAAATATGGGTGTGTGAGGCAACCAGTCAGTGTTTTTCTCTCACATTGATGTTTCCCTCTCTCCCTCCCATGCCCTCCTTAAAATAAAAATGAAATTCTTTTTTAAAAAGTAATAAAAATTGCTCTAAAAGTCAGTGTAGGAAGAGCACTGCACAAGGAAGCAGGAGACCTGGATTCTAGCCCTCTCAGTAAAACCTGCTCACCAGCTGTGTGACCTTGGCAGAGTTCTCAGAGCCTTAGTTACCTCTTCTGAAACTAGGGGAAATGATATCTCATATGGGAGAATCAGAAGGGAGAGTGAACCATATATTTTCTTGTAGGTCCCTTTCTCTAAGATCTTAAGAGCAGCCTTAAACAGTGGAATCATCACTTATGTAGAGGTTTAAATGAGAATTTAGGAGAAAATAATTCAGTTCTGCTTTCAACGCCTAAAAGAAACTCTCCCCTCCTTGGGTGCAAATCAGGTAACTTGGGTAACTTAAGTGACCTTTTCTTGGAATGAGGGAAAGCAGTGATACCTGGCAGGCAAATAAGGCTTCTGTTTTGCATAAATAAACCTGTGCCAGGTAACTAAGTGGTCAAAGCAGTGACTGGTTTGCCTGCTGTGCCCAAGTGCCTGTGCTTGCTTGATAGGCAGACATGGGTCAGAGGAGCCCACATGGCAGCATGAATTGATAAATTGTAGTTAAATCCAAGGTTTTAAATGGGAGGGGAAGGCAGAGAGGGAAAGAGGGAGAGAAACATCAATGTATGGCTGCCTTTCACTTGCCCCCAGCTACGGACCTGGCTGGGGACCTGCTTGCAACCTGGTCATGTGCCCTGGCTGGGGAATCGAACCAGCGACCTTTAGGTTCGCAGGCCGGCACCTTTCCACTGAACTTATTTTATTTTTATACTCACTAGAAGATATGCCTGTTGATTTTTAGAGAAAGGGGAAGAGAGGGAGAGAAACATTGGTGGGAGAGAGAACCATTGCCTCTTGTACACCCTACCAAGGACCAGACCTACAAACTAGGCATGTGCCCTGACTTGGAATCGAACTCATGACCTTTCAGTTTACAGGGCATGCTCCAACTGACTGAGCCAAACAGGCCAGGGCTGCTCACTGTTTGAGCCAAGTAAGAGGCTCTCTGCATCTTCACCACTCATTTTCCATTTGAACAAAATATTCCATCAAAATAAGTGGTTAATCATAAGCAGTTTCTTGAGAGCCCTGAGAATTGGAATTTTGACACGCTCCCTCTGACCATGACAGAAAGCTAAACTTGCCAGCTGAAGGGAAGCTCCTGGCTGAGTCCCAGCACCCTCTGTTGGAGCTTCTAGTCAGTCTAGCCAATAGCATTTCCCATCCATTGCCCCAGCTTTAGCACAGCTGAGAGAATTTGGTCCAGAGTCAAATGCTTCTGAAAATGTACACACAGATTGGGGCAGCCCTCTGCCTTCTGCCAAGACACCCGAGTGCCCTTCTTGGCAAAAGATCATCCCTGCCCTAGTGTCCTTCCAGTTGGCAGAAATTGTTCCCTCCCGCCTCACCAACAGCTGCAAATCCAGGGGCTTTTTTCACCCTGTATTCAGGAAGAGCTGAGGTTCTGTTGCAGCCCTTCATTGCAGAGGTAAGGAGCACTAGACTCTGCTCTCATGCATTCTGTTCTTAAGTATATTTTATTGATTAATATCTTATAGTTGTCCCAATTTTTCCCCTTTGCTCCCCTCCACCCAGTATCCCCCTTCCCTCCAGCAGTCCCTCCCCACTTAGTTCTTGTCCATGGGTTGTGCATGTAAGTTCTTTGGCTTCACCCTTTCCTATATTATTCTAAACACCCCCTTCTCTATTGTGTATCTACCAATTATGCTTCTTAATCCCTGCACTATTTCCCTATTTCTTCCCCTTCCCCTCCCATCTGATAACCCTCCAAATGATCCCCACACCTATGATTCTGTTCCTATTCTGGTTGTTTGCTTAGTTTGTTTTTGTTTTTATTTTTTAGATTCAGTTGTTGATAGTTGTGGGTTTATTGTCATTTTTTAAAAAGATTTTATTCTGGCCCTGGCTGGTAGCACAGTGGATAAGAAGCCGGCCTGCAAACCCAAAGGTCGCAGGTTCGATTCCCCAGCCAGGGCACATAACCAGGTTGCAAACCAGGCCTCCAGTCAGGTCTGTGGCTAGAGGCAGGTGAAACGCAACCATACATTGATGTCTCTCTCCCTCTCTGCCTCTCTCCCTTCCCCTTTTTCTGAAACTAATGAAATAAAATCTTAAAAAAAAAAAAAGATTTCATTCTTTTTTATTTTTTTTTCAGAAAGAGGGGAAGGAGAGAGGCAGAGAGGGAGAGAAACATCAATATGTGGTTGCCTTTCACCAGCCTCCAGCTACAGACCTGGCTGGAGACCTGGTTTGCGATCTGAGTTTGTTGTCATTTTAATGTTCATAGTTTGTACCTTTTAAAAAAATAAGTCTCTTTAACATTTCATATCATGCATTCTCTTCTTTGCCTCTTCTTGGTGGTTAATTACTCCATGGGGTAGGGAGTGATTTCACTGCTCAGCAGTCTCAGCTTCACCTTTATACTAGATCTCATCTCCCCCAGAAAAAAAAACAGTGATTTCAAGGGCTAGAGACCTTATAAATGGAAATTCCATCTTCTCAACTAAATCACGCTGGTATTCAGGAAAGACCATTATGGTTACAGTTGATTGGGGAGGAGATAACTGAGGGCCCCAGCTAGGTAGGTGCACCTGTGTGACCTGGAGAGGACGCAGTTTTCTCTTTGACCTTGGAGGAATGAGTTGCTCTTCTCTAAGGATCTAAGGAATGGGTTGATTTTATGGCCAGCAGCTGTCCTTTTACCATCCTATTAACAGTCTTTAATAGTCTGGGAGAGGAACATGAAGGGCCCAAGGCAGGAAGCTTCCTGTTTATCTTGAGGTCTAACAATGCTGCAGCTGGGTTGGGCTTCTACGATTTCAGAGAAAAGTAATTTCCTTCTGAGACCTAGCTAAAATAGAAACCAGAGCTTCATCTATCTAGAAGTAGATGCTTTTTTGTTCCTTAATGAAGGTGGGAGGAAGGGGAGTGTTTGACATGTTTTCACCAGTCCCCTGGGGGTAAAATCGCTCCTTTTCTTGAACATGCCCTCTCACCTTTATCTGAGAATTTGATGTGTGCAGGCTCAAAGGATTTGAAGTTGACAATTCTTTCAGCAGTTGTTTATTCCTATTTTAGGGGAATAAAATGACTCACAGTGCCTCTCTTCCTCAAATAATTGTCTCATTTTGTTGCTAGCAGATACACAGAAATATTAAGATAGAAACTGATCAATTGTAGGAAATGAAGGGATACTTAAACATCTCGCTCTGTATCGATCTACTTGAACTTTTTTTTTGAGTTTGTTGTCATTTTATTTATTTATTTATTTTTAATGTTATTGTTGTTGTATTACATCCATCCCCTTTTTGCTCCCCTCTGTCCCCCTCCCTACTTGAACTTTTTAAAAAGATTTTATTTTATTATTTTTAAAGAGAGGGGAAGGGAGAGAGACAGAGAGGGAGAGAGACATCAATGTATGGTTGCCTTTCACCTGCCTCCAGCTACAGACCTGCCTGGACACCTGGTTACGTGCCCTGATGGGGAATTGAACCAGTGACCTTTAGGTTTGCAGGCTGGTGCCTTATCCACTGTGCCACCAGCCAGGGCTACTGTATTTGAACTTTTTTTTTTTTTTAAAGATTTTATTTATTATCTTTAGAAAGAGGGGAAGAGAGAGAGGCAGAGAGGGAGACAGACATCAATGTATGGTTGCTTTTCACCTGCCTCCAGCCACAGACCTGACTGGAGACCTGGTTTGCAACCTTGTTATGTGCCCTGGCTGGGGAATTGAACCTGCAACCTTTGGGTTTGCAGGCCGGTGCCTTATCCACTGTGCTACCAGCCAGGG
Organism: Noctilio leporinus; assembly: GCA_004026585.1. Classification (NCBI taxonomy): domain Eukaryota; kingdom Metazoa; phylum Chordata; class Mammalia; order Chiroptera; family Noctilionidae; genus Noctilio; species Noctilio leporinus. The sequence goes on from PVIW01003918.1 coordinate 128,368, forward strand.
CCTTGTACTTGAACTTTTTATGATGAAGATGAATTAAAGTTGTACTTGTATGCTTAGGAAAAGGTAAGTGAGGTACAGAATACATACTCTGTAAATTCACATAAGGTGGAGATCCCTTCCAGCTTAGCATACCTGAAAAGGTTATTGGGCTAAACTCTGAAGGGTAGATATGATTTGAAACTTAAGGGCAAAGAATTAGTATGGGAAGCAGGAAATGGAACAGAACAGGGAGAGCTTAGTTTGAATGGAACCAGGGAATTGTCATTATTGAGATCTAGGCCTTAAAATTAGCCCTAAGCCCAGCTTTACTGTGTACTAGTTGTATAAATAAGAGCCAGATACTGAGTCTCTAAGCCTCAGTTTACTCATCTGTAAAATGTGGGTAAAACACCGTAGCTCATAGATGTGAATAATGACATTATCTGTCTCACAGGCTTATTGTGGGAATTAAAAGTGTTTAGAACAGTATTAGCAAGGGAATAGGTACTTTTGGACATGTTGAGTTTACAACGCCATCAACACGTTCATATGCCACAAAATGTTGAACGAGAGCCAAGGAGAGGGATCAGGGAGCCATCTAACCGGACGTGATAATTACAGCAGCCATGAGATTGGATTTACTTGTCAAAAGGAAAAGTGTAGAGAGAGAAGGGGTTCTATAAGACCTTGGTTGGGCACGTGACTCAATTTCTCTAAACCTATTTTCTCATCTCTAACATAGGGCTGATAGCACCACCTATCACACAGTAGTTATGAGGATTAAATGAGACACTAGATAAAGCACCAGCATGGTGCCTGACACATAGAACTTATTGAAAAACAAAAAAAATAATTACATGACTGGTAGTTGGCATTATCATTATCATCATCATTAAAAAAACTATAAGCAAATACTTTCAGGGGAAGAGAGAGTTTTAAGAAGTAAGTGGCCCTGGCTGCTGGCACAATGGATAAGGTGCCGGCCTGTGAAGCTGAAGGTCACTAGTTCGATTCCCCAGCCAGGGCATATAACCAGGTTGCAAGCCAGGTCTCCAGCTACGTCTATAGCTGGAGGCAGGTGAACAGCAACCATACATGGATGTTTCTCTCCCTCTCTCCCTTCCTCTCTCTCTGGAAATAATAAATAAAATCTTAAAAAAAAAAAAAAAGAAGTAAGTGGTTACCAGGACCATGCTGTTAAGTTTAAGGAATGGATGGAGAAAGTACACTAACTGCTATAACAACTCCCAAAATTCAGTATCTTTAAAATAAATGTTTTCCTGTTTACACTGTAGTGTAAACCTTTCAATGCAGGTTTGGGGAAGGATGCCTCTTCCACCCAGTCACTTAGGACCCAGGCTTCTTCCATTCTGTGGCTCTGCTGTCAGAGAGAGAGAGAGAGAGAGAGAGAGAGAGAGAGAGAGAGAGAAAGAGAGAGAGAAAGGGAGAGATGAAGGAATTGGCTCATGATCTCGTGATTGTGGTGGCTGAAAAATCTAAAATCTACACGGTAGGCCAGCAGCTAAAGACCCATGAAAGAGTTGATGTTGCAGTTTGAGTCCAAAAGCAATATGCTTCCCCTCTTTCTTGAGGGAAGGCTTTTTTTTGTTTGTTTTTGTTTTTGTTTCTTCATGATCAAGTTGTATTTATTCCAGGGATGCAAAAGTAGTTGAAGTTTTTTTTTTTTTTGCTTTTTTTCCCCCTATTAAGACTTCAGCTGATTAGATGAGTTCCACCCATTTTATGGAAAATAATCTGCTTTACTCAAAGTCTACTGATTTAAATGTCAATCTCATCTTTAAAAAATACCTTCACAGAAACATCTAGAATAATATTTGACCAATATCTGCATACTGTGACCTAGCTAAGTTGACACACAATATTAACATAATCGGTTTCTGCTCTATTTGCTTCTAGTTAGATCCATGTGACAATAACCACACTGAAGTTCTTTCCTGGATAGAATTCTCAACCTGATATACTTATTTGCTTCTTCACCACCTTGCCTCACTCTCAATGTAATGGTGGCCACATTAAAGCTGTGTGTTGGCCCTGGCTAGTAACTCAGTGGATAAGGCACCGGCCTGTGAACCCAAAGGCCACTGGTTCAATTCCTAGGCAGAGCACACAACTAGGTTGCAAGCCAGGTCTCTAGCCAGGTCCTTAGCTGGAGGCAGGTGAAAGGCAACCATACATTGATGCTTCTCTCCCTTTCTTCCTCTCCCTGCCCTACTCTCTGAAAATAATGAATAAAATCTTAAAAAAAAAAAAACAAAGCCCTGACTGGTGGCACAGTGGATAGGGCAATGGCCTGCAAACCCAAAGGTTGCTGGTTTGATTCCCAGCTAGGGCACATAACCAGGTTGCAAGCCAGGCCTCCAGCCAGGTCCATAGCTGGAGGCAGGTGAGAGGCAACCATACATTGATATCACTCTCCCTACCTGCCTCTTTCTCTTCCTCTCTCTCTAAAACTAATAAATAAACACATAATATTTTTAAGTTAAAAAAAAAAAAAAAGCTGTGTGAAATAAGTAAGAAGGCCATACTCTTCACCTGATATTTGCCTTAGCGGTATCTTTCAATTCCAGTGGTTCAAGATCTTTTTCAATCTTATACTATTTGTTGTCCAGAATCAGTCAGCTTTTCCCACCCTGAAAGGCCCAGCACCTCTCGACTTTCTCTACAGGTTGAGGCAAAAGTAGGTTTACAGTTGTTCATACAAAAAATAACGCCATCATTAATAAACAATAATAATACAAGAATAAGTTGTTCTGCATACTCACCTACCGTAAACCTACTTTTACTCCACCCTGTATTTCCCTTCCATGTCTGCTTGAATACCAGCTAATTCTCACCCAAGTCCACCTCCTCCTTCTAATACTTTATAAAGGAACCTGTGCTAGCTATTAAGTTACTGTCTTTCAGCTCCCAAACCTTCCCTCCCCTTTCTGCTTTGAGGATACTGGAGCTGGGATACTGCAAATCACGTTTCTCTGCTTTGTCAGCTGGCTCTATGTTTGGCTCTGCCAACAAGAGCCACCAGAGGGAGCGAGTGAGGCCAGAGGAGGAGGAAAGGACTCCTGTTTGCTTCCTGTTCCCGGGAAGCCACCCCAGCAATGCTCCTTCACCTAGCAGTTCCTTCCTATAGCAGGAGCTGAACGCACTTTATAGTTTTTACCAACCCTTGCAGAACCAGCTTCATAGTGTCCCCCTCAGAGACACCAGCACCAACTGGGTAGCACCCCTTTCCTCAGAGGTACTGGTCCCTTTTCCAAGTTCAGAGACCTCAGCACCAGATTTGGAGGTCTGAGTGTCAGCTCTGTAAAGCCCCTCTCCTAAGTGTCTAAGTTTCAGTAATTCCAAATTCCTCTTTGCTCTCCTAGCCCTAGGAATTATAGATGCTTCCTGCTGTTGCTGCCTTTTTACCCTTTCAGTTGTCTAGTTAACAACTCTAAACCTGATTCCAACCATTACTTTTTTAAAAAGATTTTATTAATTATTTTTAGAGAGAGGGGAAGGGAGGGAGGAAGAAAGGAAGAGAAACATCAATATATGGTTGCCTTTTATCTGCCTCCAGCTGGAGACCTGGCTGGAGACCTGGCTGAAGACCTGGCTTGCAACCTGGGTATGTGCCCTGACTCAGAATTGAACCAGCGATCCTTGGGTTTGCAGGCTGGTGCTCAATCCACTGAGCCACACCAGCCAGCCAGGGCTTTTCCCTCCTTTTCAATGTGTAAGAGAAACATCAACCAGCTGTCTCTCGAATGCCCCCAACTGGGGACCTAGCCCACAACCCAGGCAGGTTCCAGGTTCCAACCTGGAACCAAACCAGTGACTCCCTGGTCTACAGGCTGGCACTCAATCCACTGAGCCACACTAGCCAGGGCATTCTAATCATTCTTTATATTAAATTCTCTCTGTCCAGTGGTTGGTGTGGTTGCTGTCTTATTGACTGGACCCTGACTTCCATAGAAATTCGTACTAGTAGTGGTCCCAGTAGGAAGACCTCAAAAGATAGGACTAGGGAACTGGTTTGGTTGTGTCATTGAGTTTGAATGTGCTAAGCTCCTTGCCAATGAGAAATGTGATGCTACTAATCCATGGTATGCTGTGGCATCATGATTAACCAAATTATCACCTGGGGTTATGATTAAGTGCCAAGTAGAGCAAGTGCCTTAGAGGCCACTATGGTTGTTGCACTTGACTGTTGTAGCAGTGGAAATGACTAAGCTGGTATGGGAGGAATTCTTTTGAATGTTTCAGAGTCCTTGCAGAAAATGACAAATTTGGGTCTTGAAACTCCTCCCTCAAGTCATGGCCAAAGAATCATAGAGCTTCAGCAATAGCCATAAGATCATCTTTTATTTCACCCTGGCTGGTGTAGCTCAGTGGATTGAGCACCATCTTGGGAACTGAAAGGTCACTAGTTCGATTCACAGTCAGGCCATATGCCTAGGTTGCAGGCCAGGTTCCCCAATTGGGTGCATAGAAGAGGCAACCAATCAATGTATCTCTTGCACAGTGATGTTTCTCCCCCTCTCTTTCTCCCTACCTTTCCCTCTTTCTAACAAGTAAATAAATAAAATCTTAAAAAAGAAAAATGCAATTTTGAAAAAAGTCTATTTCTTGTAAACATCAGACTTATTTGCTACAATTAAAACAAATTATACATGGTGCAGAGTTACATCAGTTTAATTTAGTCTTACTAAGTCTTTTGTGACTGAGAAGGAGTGAGACCCTGAAACTTGGAATGGGGACATCTGGTTTGACTTTCTTTCAGGTTCTCCAAGTTTCCTTTATTCTGCTAGCGGATGAGGAGAGTAAGGGTAAGCACCTGGGCATTTTATGGGCCAGCCTGTTCCATTAGCTAGAATCCAGTCACTTGGCCACATCTACTGTAAGACAGGCTAGGAACTATGGTAGGAACTGTGGGTATTGGTGAGGTGTGTAGTTTCTGCCACACAAAATGGGTCACTAAGAACATTTGAAAAAGAAGTTTTAGGACAGTGATGTAGACAGGCTAAATTGTAAAAAGTTAAGAAATTAATAGTTGACCAGGAAATGGTAGCTGCTCTTTAATTAACTCTAAAAGAGAGAAAAAGACAAACCTGAAGCTAGGATAAGGACGTAAATAAACATGAAGAGCTGTTTCTGTTGTTGATTTTTAGCTTGGTTTTGTTTTTTAATTGACAGAAAGTTGAGTATGTTTTTGCAGTCTCAGTGAACAGGAGGAGACATAAGACATAAGTGGAGGGTTGGCAGTCAGAGGGAGGTCCACATTAAATTTTTTTTAAAGATTTTATTTATTATTTCCAGACAGAGGGGAAGGGAGAGAGGCAGAGAGGGAGAGAAAGATCAATGTGTGGTTGTCTTTCACCTGCCTCCAGCTACGGACATGGCTGGAGACCTGGCTTGCAACCTGGTTATGTGCCCTGGCTGGGGAATCGAACCAGTGACCTTTGGGTTCGCAGGCTGGCACCTTATCCACTGTGCCACCAGCCAGGGCCTAAATTTTTTAAAATTTTATTTATTTGAGAGAGAGAAAGATGTTGAGATATTTGTTGTTCCACTTAGTTATGCATCCATTGGTTGATTCCTGCATGTGCCCTGACTGGGGATCAAACCCACAACCTTGGCACATCAGGACCAAGCTACCCGGCCAGAGCCAGACGTTCACATTTTTAAGATCACACAGGATGGTGTGATCACAAACTCCTAACTAGGATCCATCTTTATGTTAGGTGAGCCTGTCCATTGTTCTTATGACTCTAGCACACATAAACTAATTACTAAAATTCTGTGGCACACCAAAAAATATAGTTTGTCGATCAAAAAATAGGTATAATTTTGATTCATTCACACTGAACAGTTATTGTTGTGTTGGCTGTTGATAAAGATTTTCTTGACAATCTAAGGGAAAAGAGGTTGTGTCAGGTATTGAATGTTTTAAAAATTCTAGAGGCACATCAGTTGAAAATCACTGCTCTAAGATACCGCACCTTTGAAATGCCCACGTAATTTTCTCTTCTAGACCCCTCAAAGTCATGCCAACTGCATCAGAGCAGAGACCACAAAACCCCTCATTGTTATGTTCCCACATACCACCATGTCTATGTACTGTAAATGTTGTTAACTATACTGTACCCACTGATGCCAAAGGAATGTATGTTTCTCCATTTTACTTTTTATCCAGTCCTAGAGGTTTTCCTGCTTTGCTTTCTCTCACCTCTTTAATGTACCAACAATGGATTTCATGTAACCCTTCTCACATTTTCTGCTTTGTATTTAAACACTGAGTTGGCTAAAAAAGTCCATATGCTTTTTTTCTGTAAATTAAAAGATACAGTTTTCACTTTCACACATACACACACACAAAGAGGAAAGGAGAGATTCAAATAGGAATTATGAGGTAGAGATGAGGAAGCTGAACATCAAGTTAGTTTCTGTGATGTGACAAGGAACAAGAAAAAATTCAGGGTTTCAAGAGGACCCAGTTGACGTGGGACAGCAGGGATGTGTACTAGAACCAGTACGTTCCATTTTGTGACCTTGTTCCATAGCCAAGGAGTGAGAGGGGAGAAAGTCCAAAACTTGGTTGACTCCAAGGTTCAGAATCTTTGTTGCCAAGGGCAGCAAGGGAATGTCTGGGTGGCCTTGGGCATGTGTACCAATTAGTTATTGCCTTTCTACTGCTTCCCATTGTGTATTTTTCTTTTCTTTTTAAAAAATTTTATTTATTATTTTTAAAGAGACGGAAAGGGGGAGAGATATCAATGTATGACTCTCTTTCACCTGCCTCCAGCCACAGACCTGGCTGGGGACCTGGCTTGCAACCTGGTTATGTGTGCCCTGGCTGGGAAGTCAAACCAGCGATCTTTGGGTTCGCAGTCTGGTGCCCTATCCACTGTGCCACCAGCCAGGGCTCATATTTTTATTTTCTTTCTTACTTTCTCCTACCCTAGTCTCCAGCTCTCTCTTTTCCTATACCTTTCCTTAGGTTTTCCAATAACCCCAGTCTGGTGGACAGACCCTAAGGTGACCCTCAGTGATTCCTGCTTCCTGGTATTCACACCTTTGTGTAACCCTCTCCTCTTAAGTTAAAGTGGGACTTACGACTTTCGCATGACCTATAGAATATGGCAAAGGTAATGGGATATTGCCCCTGTTACATACAGTCAACACTTGAACAATGAGGGGGTTGGGGGCACAAACCCCTGTGCAGTCGAAATCCATGACTCTCTTTTGACTCCCCCAAAACTTTTTTTTTTTTTAAAGATTTTATTAATTTTTTGCAGAGAGAAGGGCAGGGAGGGAGGAAGAAAGGGAGAGAAGCATCAATGTGTGGTTGTCTTTCACCAGCCTCCAGCTATGAACCTGGCTGGAGACCTAGTTATGTGCCCTGACCGGGGAATTGAACCAGACACATTTGGGTTCGTAGGCTGGAGTCAATCCACTGAGCCACACCAGCCAGGGCTTGACTCCCCTAAAACTTAGTAGTCCCATGGTATCCATGGGGGATCGGTTTGGGGATTCAGGTAGATACTAAAATCCACAGATGCTCAAGTCACCTATAGAAAATGGTATATACATCCATGTATAAGGTCAGCTCTCCCCATCATGGACTCCCAACTATGGATGAAAAATAGTAAAGGTATTTATTGAAAAAATCTGGACTTCTGGCCAACGTGGAGGTGTAGGTAGACATGCTGCATCTCCGTCACAACTAGAAGAAAGTTACATCTACCTCAAAACTAAATAAAAACAACACAGAAATTTCAGAAAATCCAACTACATGGAAGTGCAACAAATGAAGAAGTAAAGAAATACTCAGCCAGACAGGTAGGAGGGGCAGAGCCAGGGAGGAGAATGGCAGCAGCAGTGACAGCTTAGAGACTGAGGCACTGGGGGAAAGTGCAGTCATACATTCAAACCTGAGAAGAAATCCTGGGGCCAGACCGCGTAGCCCATGGTTCCGGTTCTGGGAAACATAGAGCCAGCAGCTGCAGTGGTGGCACAGGGGTTAGAAGCTGAGGTGAAAAGTGTAGTCATACATTTAAACCTGGGAATCAATCCCAGGGCCAGACTGTACAGCCCACAGTTCCAGCACCAGGAAAAATAGAGCCATATTGTTTCTGACTGTGAAAACCAGTGGGGATTGGGGTGCAGGAAGAAACTGCTGGTCTCAACAGGCAAGTGGCATTGTTCCCTCTCAGACCCCTCCCCCACACAACAGTGCCACAATGTGGTAAAACGGGTTGCCCCACACTGACAAATTCCTAAGGCTCTGCCCTTTATAACGTAACAAGTGTGACAGAACTACCTAAGACACCAGAGGCAAACACAGAAATCTGTCAAGTTGAGGAGACAGAGAAGTATGGCCCAAAACAGGGAGCAGATCAAGGTGCCTGTGGAAGAACTGAGAGACAAAGTGATAGCCAACCTAACAACCAAGAAAGCCAATCTAACAGACACAGAGTTCAAAACACTGGTCACTAAGATGGTCACAGACTTGACAGATATACTTAAAGATAATAAATGCAGAAAGGAAGAAGTGAAGGCTAGGCTATGTGAAATGAAGAAAAATCCACATGAAACCAAGGCTGAAGGGGAAAAAACGGGGTTCAAATCAATAATTTGGAACATAAGGAAAAAATAAAAAATAATCAACCAGTACAGAAAGAGGAAACAAGAATTGAAAATAAAAAAGAGGCACAGGAACCTCTGGGGCATCTTTAAACATGTCAATATTTGAAGCATAGGGGTGCAAGAAGGAGAAGAGGAAGAGCAAGAAATTGAAAACTTACGTGAAAAAATAATGAAGGAAAACTTCCCTAATTTGGAAAAGAAAATAGACATACAAGTCCAGGAACCACAGAGAGTCCCAAATAAGCTAGATCCAAATCGAACCACACCAACACACATAACTAAAATGCTAAAGTGTAAAGATAAAGACTCTTAAAAGCAGTAAGAGGAAAAAAAGAGTTACCTTTAAAGGGGTTCCTATTAAGATTATCAGCTGATTTCTCAAAAGAAACTTTTCAGCCCTGGCTGGTGGCACAGTGGATGGGGCACCGACCTGCGAACTCAAAGATTGCTGGTTCAATTCCCAGCCAGGGCACATAACCAGGTTGCAAGCCAGGTCTCCAGCTAGATGTGTGGCTGGAGGCAGGTGAAAGGCAACCATACATTGATGTTTCTCTCCCTCTCTGCCTCTCTCCTTTCCCCTCTCTCTAAAAAGGAAGGAAGGAAGAAAGAAAGAAAGAGAGAGAGAGAAAGAAAGAAAGAAAGAAAAGAAAAAGAAACTTTTCAGGCAAGGTGAGCCTAGTGAGAAGTATTCAAAGTGATGAAAACAAAGACCTACGACCAAGATTACTCTTTCCAGCAAAGCTATAATTCAGAAGGAAAGGACAGATAAAGTGTTTCCCAGACAAGTTAAAGCTAAAGGAGTCCATCATCACCATTATTATATGAAATGTTAAAGGGACTTAAGAAAAAGTGGATCAAAATTATGTACATTGGCCCTGGCTGGTGGCTCAGTGGGTGGGCACCAGCCTGCGAACCCAAACGTTGCTGGTTCGATTCCTAGCCAGGGCACATAATCAGGTTGCAAGCCAGGTCTCCAGCCAGGTCCCCAGCTGGAGGCAGGTGAAAGGCAACCATACCTGAAGTCTCTCCCTCTCTGCCTCTCTCCCTTCCCCTCTCTCTAAAAATAATAAAAATTTTTAAAAAACTTATGAACATTAAAAAGACAACAAACTCACAACTATCAACAACAGAATCTAAAAAATAAAAACAAAAACCAAGTAGCAACCAGACAGAGACCAAAATCAAAGATGTGGGGAACATTTGGAGGGGTGTCAGCTGGGAGGGGGAAGGGGAAGAAGAGGGGAAAGGTGGGGGAATTAAGAAGCATAGTCGGTAGGTGCAGAATAGACAGGGACATGTTAAACATAGTACAGGAAAATGTAAAGCCAAAGAACCCACGTGCATGCCCATAGACATGAACTAAAGAGAGTGGAATTGCTGAAGGGAGGGGAATAGTGGGGGGAAGGAAGCAAAGGGAAAATAAATTGGGATAAATGTAACAGTATAATCAATAAAAGAAAGAAAAAAAAAATCTGTGTATAAGTAGACCTGTACAGGTCAAATCCATGGTGTTCAAGGGTCAACTGTGTAAGTAAGTGACATTACATACGACTCTTTTAGCAGACTAGAGCTAAACATTCTCCTTGTGGGCTTGATGAAGCCCACAAACTGCCATAGTGGAGAAGTCCACATGGCAAAGAACTGTGCTAACCTCCAGGAACAGCATGCAGATGGCTGAGGGACACCTCCAGCTGACAGCCAGCAAAAATCACAGGCCCTCCATCATAATGCACAAGGAAATAGGTTATGCCAATAACCCAAATGGGCGTGCAACAGGATTCGTCCTCATTTGAGTTTCCAGGGGAGAACGCAGCCTGTCTGACACTTGGGTTGTAGCCTTCTCTGAGACACTAGGCAAAGTCCTCAGCTAAGCTGTGTGGGGGCTCCTGACCTGGAACCTGTGAGATAATGTGTGTGGTTCTGACCCAGTAAATTTGTGGTAATTTGTTACACACCAATAGAAAATAAATATACCCAGAAATCCTGAAAGACAATGGGGTCACGAAGCATAAACTCTACTTGAGGAGACACCTAGGATCATAGAGTTGGGTGAGGAAGACCAGGGCCACACACTACTGGGCACTTTGACATTAAAGACCGTAGTTAAACAGGTCCCTGGCTTTCAAAGAAGGTTGTGTCCCCACACCCACTCTTGCTTGCCCTGCAAAAATGCCTGCCCACTCAGTTATCAGAAGTAGGTGAAGCCTGGCCCTGGAATTAGATTGCAGAAGTAGATTACGAAGTCCACCATCCGAATCTCGGCACTTGGCACGGTGCCCGGCGCACAGGGGACGCCCAATAAAGGATTTGCTTGAAAAGGAACAGAGAGCCCTGGAGCGCGCATCTGCTGCCCTGTCATTGTGCAGAAGGTCCAGACCTGTTCAGGGCCGCAGGGACTGAACCGCACGCTGAAGCGGGTCAGGATCCAGCGGTGGGTTGGAACGCCATCCCCGGCCTAGGCCAAGGGGGCGCTGCGGCCGGAGGCTGCGCCCGGGCCGGGGCGGGGCGGGGCGGGGCAGGGCCGCCCCCAGCTAGTGAGCTAGCGCAGCGCGCGCGCCGCCGCCGCCGCCTGCCGTCACCACCTCCGCTGCTGCTCGGCCGGGTCCCAGTGCCGTGCGGCCGGCCCGCGGGGCGCGGAGCTGAGGCCCGCGGCCGGCCGCATGAAGGACTGCGAGTACCAACAGATCAGCCCCGGGGCCGCCCCGCCGCCCGCCTCCCCCGGGGCGCGCCGCCCCGGCCTCGCCGCGCCCCCTGACCCGGGCCCCGGGCCCCCGCCGCCCGCCGCCGCGGCACCCCGCTGGAGCGGCAGCGGCAGCGGCAGCGGCAGCGGGAGCATCGGCCTTCGCCCACGGCGCAAGTGGGAGGTGTTCCCCGGCCGCAATCGCTTCTACTGCGGAGGCCGCCTCATGCTGGCGGGCCACGGGGGCGTCTTCGCGCTCACGCTGCTGCTCATCCTCTCCACCACCATCCTCTTCTTCGTCTTCGAGTGAGTTCGGCGGCGCGCCATCCTCTCCAGCCTGCTCCAGCCTCTACCGCGCACCCCACCTTCTTCCCCAGCCCTTGATGGGCACTCCAGCCCACACCCCCCGACCCCGTTGGGCAACTATCCTGTCTCACCTCCCCGGGCCTCCACCCTTCCCAGCACCTGCGAGGCAGCCTCCGCTCCCTGCCCCTCTGGGGCCTGCGTCCTTCCTGCGCCTCTGAGTCGCCCTCGGGCCTCTCTGGCACCTTGCATATCTTTTATCCTTCCTCCCTGGTCCCCATCCGCCCTCCCAGCCATCTCACCCTCAGTGGCCCCACCCTTCCCTGGCACCCTGCCTTTGCCAGCAACACTGCCCTCCGATGTCTTGACCCCCCATCCTCTCTGCCCTCTCAGAATGTGCTCCCCAGCCCCCCTGGCTCCTTGGGCAGTTACCCTCTCCTCACCTATCTCCAGGACTGCCCAGGTTCTGACTTCTTGAGGCACCTTTTCTTTATAGTCCTTCCAGGTAACTTCTGAGTTTCCTCCATGGCTTTTGGCTATATATGCCTCACCACAGATTTCCTAGCCATCTTCCCCATTCCCTTCAGGGTTCTTCTAGGTCCCCTTGGTCATCTCTCTCCTCTCACATCCTCTCCTTTTGCTTCTCCCTCATTGCCTGGGCCTTCAGACAGTCTTCCCTCAAATATCTTTGGGCCTCTCAGGTCTCCTTTTCCCTCCCCAGTACCTCCCTTAGCTTCCCCAGAGTTTTCTGTCCTTCCTCCGGCTTCTCCTGTCCCCCACCAGATTTCTCTCAAGCCCCTGCCCCCCACCTCCTGACCTCCTGGTTTTTCTTAACTTAACATTTGGAGCATCCCTCTGGCCTGTTCCATGGCAGGAATAGCTGTAGTGCTTCTTTACTTTTTAGTAGAGTCCATAGTACTTTTGTGTGACAGGTTATGTTTGCCCCCAGAATTGACCTACATGGTACCCTCAGTTTATGGATTAGGAGGGGATGCCCTTCATTTTCCCAGGGTCGCATATTTGTATCAAGTTTTTCACCCTACCCTTGGTCTCTAGTTTCAGCCACCTGCTAGCTGATTCCTTGCACTCACGCATCCCGCGCTGTGTGAGCTTCACTTTCTCCTCCAACCCTGCTTTTTTAGTGTGTGTGTGGTCTTACTTCATTATACAGTGCAGCTAAGAATGCCAAGAGACCTGGTTCAAATCCCGGGTCCACCACACATTAACTGTGGGGTTTTAGGGCAGTCACGTCACCTCTCAGAGCCTCAGTTTCCTCATCTGTGAAATGAGGACTGTAACAGGACTCACTCCCTAAGGTTGTCATGAGAGTGGCATGAAGTCATGCACTTAGCTTTTAGTCTATAATAAGAAGTTAATACTGGCTATGGCTGTTACTGTTGTCTTTGCCAAAAAAAACCCTTCTCTGGAGCCTGTGGCCATGATGAATGAGGCTGCCACAAAGACATTAGCCTCGAGGTACCTTTTTAGCTACTGGATTACATATCTGCAACCTTGGGTTTTGCGCCCCTACCTTTATTTTTTAAATCCTCACCCAGGGATATGTTGATTGATTTGAGAGAGAGAGAGAGAGAGAGAGAGAGAGAGAGAGAGAAAGAAACATCAATGTGAAAGAGGAACATTGATCAGTTGCTTACATGCCCTGACCGGGAATCTAACCCAAAACCTTTTGGTACAAGGGGATAACACCATCTGAGCCAGATGGTGGCCAAAGCGGGTTTCCCCTTGAAGTAAGGTGAGGCATTAGCTTCTTTCTTTTACTCTTCCCTTCTGAGTCAGAGTGGATACAAAGTTCGGGGATAGTTTTAGCAAGCAGAAGCTCTGAGGAGCCCCCGCGCCCTCCCACTCCTCCACTCCCCCCTTCTTCCCTGCCATGGCTGTGGGCTGAGTTTCAAATCTACGTTGCTGAGAACCCACAGGGGTGTTTTGAAAGAGCATTTTCCAGAATCCTGCCTGGGTCTTCCTACCAGAGCTGCAGTGAGGGCAGGAGGAAGCAGTGCTTGCCTTGGGTTGGCCTTGTGACCTACAGTGTGGGATTTGGTCATTTCAAAAGCAGGATCTTCTCTGGGCTGAGTGGGTATCTTCACTAGTGACAAGACTGGTCCCTAGAGAGGGAGGAAGTAGGACTTATGAGCTCATGGAGAGCTTGTGAAACATCTTTATCTTTGCTTCTCCTTACTTGGGGTGATGGACTTGGTGAGGGGATTTGGGTTTGGGCAGAGAGCTCACTTCAGCCTGGACTGGGGTGAAAGCTCAGCAGGCAGCTGGCATGGAGAGAGTGCTGCTGGTGAGGGTGTGGAGGTGCCATGCTCACCTATTGCTGTGTGGAGAGAGAAAGGTGGCTCTCTACGTCCTTCCTGCCGAGAATGGTTTTGCTCAGTTGTTTGGTTTGGTGGATTATTGCCCAGGCCTCTAAGCAGAGCTTCTCTGCCCTGCTTCCTACCCCAGATAGCTGCCAGAGTTCCCAATTGTAAATCAGGCCTGAGTCCTCCCTGGCATCTGATTAGGGCCAAAGCACTGATAATGGGTTTCCTTCTTGTTTCTTCCTCCTTCTGCTACCCTTGTGCATTGCCCTTCAGTCATGTTGGCCTCCTTGCATACTCCTACCCCAGTTCCTTGCACCTTTAGGTAGAAGCCTCATGGTTCAGTCCCTTCTGTATTTTCCTGACCATCCCTAGAATATAGCAAACGAGTTCCTGCCCCAAAGCCCTTCTTCCTGACCTACTGTTTTCATCAGACATACCATATGTGTACTTTTTGCTTTGTTCCTTTCTCCATGGGAGCAAGACTGTTCTCATTATTGCATCCTTAGAGCCCAGAACAGAGCCTGGTGTGTAGTGGGCACTCAATACAGTAAATATTTGTTGAATGAATGGACAGAGCATTTGCTGGGAGCTTGAAGGCCTCAGTCCTGTTACTGGCTGGGTGACCTTGGATCTGGCTGTGAGTTTTGGAGTCCCCTTTGTAAAATCAGGGAGTTGGGACTTGGTGTTTCCGAGGGCTCTACAAGTCTCTGATTTCAAGTCTTCTCTATTCCCCCAAGAAGTCTGGTCACAAACTGGTTGAGTTGTCATGTGAATGACATGGAGGGCTCAGCTTTGTTTGAGGTTTGGGTCTGGGGACTACTAAGATGTTTGGAGCAGAATGTATGTCACTCGGGGCCATTGGCCTTGACAGTCACTGCTCCTCAAGGGATGGGTCTCTTTAGGCCAGAGCCTCCAATGATGGAGACTCCAGAAAGAGCATGTGGGTGCCCACAGGTTTGCCTCCTGGTAGTTGTTAGCTCCTGGAACCTTGACTGATCAAGGCCTCCCAGCAGCCATTCCTCTCTGAAATAGCAGCTCCTCACCCCATTAGGTGCTGCTATGGCTCTGGAAAGGAAGGCAACAGAGGACAGTGGTTAATATGATTGGGCCTCAAAATCAGTCCTGTGCACAGGGTGTTCTGCAAGCCAGCTGGGGTCAGGGACCTGACAGAACTGACTTGGGACACCAGCCTTTGGGGTAACAATGTCAGTGACTGAGACCATGCTTTTCTCCAACCCCCATCACCTGGCTAACCCTACTCATTCTTCAGGTTTTAGCTTAGGCATCTCCTTAGCCGGCATGTTTTCCTGAGTGTTGTACGGCTCTCCCCTTACCATCATAGCCTGCAAGGCTCTGTGTGGCAGTTCTCTGTTTACATATCTGTTCTTCTCGTTAGACCATTAGCCTCACTGAGGGAGCAGAGAACTTCTGTCTTATTCACTGCCAGCATTTCTGCTTCTTATTGCAGGTGTTGCCTGGCACATAGAAGGCCTCAGTAAATATTTGTGGAGTGAGTGAGTGACTGACTGTCATGGATGGTCCGTCTCAAGTGACATTCCAATTAATTGGTAGTAACTGCCTAAAGCTCTGTGTTTAGAAGTATTCTGAGGCTGCAGCTAAGTGTAGGGGTTAAGAGTGCTGGGATCATCCTAGCTGGTGTGGCTCAGTGGATTGGCGCTGGCCTGTGAACCCGAGGGTCGCTGGTTCGATTCCCAGCCAGGACACATAACCAGGTTGCAAGCCAGGTCTCCAGCCAGGTCTGTAGCTGGAGGCAGGTGAAAGGCAACCGTACATTGATGATTCTCTCCCTCTCTCCCTTCTTCTCTTTCTAAAAATAATAAAATAAAATAAATCTTTAAAAAAAGAAAGTGCTGCCCTGGCTGGTAGCACAGTGGATAAGGTGCCAGCCTGTGAACCCAAAGGTCACTGGTTCAACTTCCAGCCAGGGCACATAACCAGGTTGCAAGCCAGGTCTCCAGCCAGGTGTGTAGCTGGAGGCAGGTGAAAAGGCAACCATACATTGATGTCTCTCTCCCTCTTTGTTTCTCTCCCTTCTCCTCTTTCTAAAAATAATAAATAAATAAATAAATAAGAAAGAAAGAAAGTGCTGGGATCTACTTATCATATCTGCCCTGGCTCAGGGCAAAAGTGCAAAGGTCAATTAGTGATGTCAGGCACTTAAGGGGAAGCAGCTGTTCCAGAATGTGGTGATATTTGCTGGAATGACAACACCTGCCTAGTGCCCTGTGCCCCGAGGAGCTCTTGGGGGTAGCTGCTCATCTTTCTCTCCCTTTCTCTCTAGCTGCCCCTTCCTGGCCCACCAACTGACCCTTGCTATCCCCATCATCGCTGCCATCCTCTTCTTCTTCGTCATGAGCTGCCTGCTACAGACAAGTTTCACCGACCCTGGGATCCTGCCCCGGGCCACCGTCTGTGAAGCAGCTGCCCTGGAGAAACAGATCGGTGAGGCTCCTACTTCAGCAGAAGCTCTGTCCCCCAGGTCCATGTGCCCCCATTTGAAATGAGCCTTGGTTTTCTCTTCCCACGCTGCTAGGGAGTAGGGATCCAGTGTGATCAAAGCAGGTAGAAGCTGACACTAGAGGAGGAGACAGACAACAAAATAAGTGAGCAGGTAAACAAATGCCAGCAGGTGAAGGCTGTAATGGTAGTCAGCATGGTACTGAGTGCCAGGCACTGTTTTTACCTTTTTATATGCATTATCTTATTTAATTACTCAATAATCCTATGAGGTAAGTACTATTGTTCTTCTTTCACTGGTGAAATTGAGTCTGAGAAGTTAAGTCAATGGTCCAAGACCACACAGAGCTGGGATGAGACCCCAAGCAGACTAGAGCCCTGCTCTTAAACATTCATGTGCATTTACTCATTCACTCATCAGAGTTTATTGAGTCCCTCCTGTGTGCCAGTTACTTTTCTAGATGCTGGCAACACAGCAGTGAACAAATCTGACAATAATCTCTGCCCTCTTGGAGCTGACATTTTAGCAGGGAGAAAAAAAACAGTACACAGCAATGAAAGATCTAGGTTGTGAGACAGATGAGGAAACCAGGGAGGCAGGGTGAGAGCTGGGGGAGGGTGTATGATTTTAAATAGGATGGTCAGGGAAGGCTTCATGAATGAGGTGACATCTGAGCAAAGAAGCAAAAACCTGCAGAGACAAGGGGTTGAGCTGTGTGGGGACCGGGGGGAAGAGCACAGTGGGTGTAGGGAGTGGGCTGATTTAGATTAGGTGGTCAGGGGAGGCCTCTAGGAGGATGTGGCACTTGAGATGAGCCCTGAATTGTACAATGGAGCCAATAATGTGTGATCTGGAAACAGTAAAAGCAAAAGCCTTGAGTTGCAAACAGGTTGGTATGTTTAAGGAATGGCAAGAAAGCTGGTATGGCCAGAAAGGACCTGTGCTCCTTGATTTCTCACAGTGTGGGTCCCCCTGGGTGGCTGGGCAGCAGGCGCTCCACCCATCTCCTTCCTGCTGAAAAGTGACCAAGGTATTTGCACACCTCACAGGTTTCCGGTTTGTGGTTGGCTCCTTCCCCTAAAGTGGTGGCTTTCAGACAACCTTTAATACCCAACTGGTCCTGAAGAGACCCATGGCGTATAAATATCAGAACCCCGCTGCATCCATCACAGGAAGTTGTTCCACTAATTCTTCTCTGCAGCAGCCCGGGAGGCTGGTGGGAAGGGAGAGGAAGTTCTCTTGCTCTTTCTGTTCTTTGTCTCATACCCTGCCCAGGCCTACCCTCAGCCATGCCCTTGGTTTCTCTCTTCCTCTAGCTTCCTTCCCCCTTGCACCGCTGGCCTGGTTTCTGCTCTGTTAGAACCCCAAGGTTTGACCTGGGCCAGTCTTGCCTGGCAGTGAGGAGGCTCAGCTGTAGCCCCATTTCTCTGCCCTTCTGGTTGGGGCTAATCAGGAAGCAGGATTATTGCAGCCTGGGCTCGGAGTCTGGCTGTGTGGAGTGCTCTGCAGTACTCCCACACGTTAGAGGTGGGGGCCTGACCGTGTGCTGAGGATTTTCCATCCATTGTCCCTCAAATCCTCACTGCAGCTGGCTGTGCTGATGCAAAACCTGAGGCAAGGGATGACAGGCCAGAGGGTGGAAGAACAGAGACAGTGGTGTGTGATTTGACTCCCATCCCCCTCGTTTTCTCTTCTAAGATGGCCATGTCCCATCATCCTTTTGTCTCAATTCAAGTGTCCCATATTCTGGGAAGTCTTTGTGCCCCCAGTTGGGCCACATCTTCCATGACACATTCCCAAAGCACCCTGTCCTCCCATCTTGGTACTGTGCTACATGGGGGTCAGTTTGGAATTGTCAGGCAGGCCCAGTTACCTTTCCTAGACAGTGAGCTGCCATATGGACAGCTGAGTGATTCTGGCTTAATGAATGAGCCTCTTTGCTACCCCCATGTCATTGGTGCAGAGACAGTTGGAACTTCTCCCAATTAAGGCATTACGGGTTTGATCATTCATGCATTAGATCATTTTTGTGTTGATTCCATATGCTGACTCCTGTGTGTATGTGTGTGTGTTGGGGCGCAAAGACAGGCCTGAGTGGCTGCCGCAGGTGAGATCAGGCTTTGAAAAGGATCAGGGAAACCAGGAGTATCTTCTACCTGAGTATGTGGGGAGGCTTTGTGGAGAAGTGCATTGAGCCAAACCATCAAGTTTGGGTGGAGCTCAAGTACAGGAAGGTGTGTGAGGGGACCCCTTAGTCTGGAATGGAAGGAGGAGAGGACAGAAAGAGAAGAATAGGGACAGGTGTAGAACCCTGATCAGACCATGTT
This sequence comes from Noctilio leporinus, assembly GCA_004026585.1. Taxonomy (NCBI): domain Eukaryota; kingdom Metazoa; phylum Chordata; class Mammalia; order Chiroptera; family Noctilionidae; genus Noctilio; species Noctilio leporinus. The sequence goes on from PVIW01003918.1 coordinate 147,106, forward strand.
GGCTGGAATACGAGGAGTACTTCAGAGAATTTGGGACATTCTCCATGGGGGATGGAGTGGAAGCAGTCCAGTGGGGCCTGCATGTTAGCGTTGGAGACTTTCCTATGAGAACGGCTGCCAAGCCTAGATGGTGGCATCTTTGGGGGCTTTGACTTCTTAAACTTGAATAGGAGGCTTCCAATCAGGGTGAAGCATTTTCTTGGAAAGAACTAAGGTCACTGAGCCTTTTTGTGAAGCTGGAGTCTAGGCAGTGAGGTCATGGTGCTGTTCATAGAAATGAACCGATTACTTGGGCATGGGTCTGCAGGCTGTACACTTCCTACATTGGCCCCATAGGCCAGCAGCTCCCCCGGGACTGTCCCTGTTGTAGCACTAAAAGCCTCCTGTTTTGGGAAACCTCTCAGCTGCAGGCAAACCAGGCCCTTGGTCACCCTGTTCTGAGAGCCTGACTTGTCAGCCGGATCACCCTGCCCCGCCATACAAAGTCCAGACACACTGGGCAGTTGGGAGAGAGGAGGTTGAAACATTGGCCCATAAAGCTTCTGGTGGGATGGGAAACAATAGAAACATCTAAACCCTTGACAGACACTCACCTAGATAGTCAGAACTCACAGGACAGACATGAAGGCCTCCTTTTTCCTCTGCCAGCACACAGTGGTAGGTCACAAGACCCATCCTGTCTCCAGGATATCTCCCCTCTGACTCTTCCACAGCCCCAGGACCAACTTCACCCCGACTGGCTCTGCTTGCTGACCAGGCATGGACACTTGGCTTATATCTTTAATCATGGTTGTCTCCCCAGATACAAATTTGGCCTTAGCCCTCCATGGCTCAGAATTTGTGACTTTGTAGCACCTTCAACAGCATTTCCTAAAGGTTGGTCAATGGAGTAGAACCTTTGTGACTTTTTCTCTTTCTTCATCTCATCGTGTAACTTTGTTTCTTAGCATTTTCCTTTAAATGGCTTGCTTTTAAATGTAGTTCACAAGGAGAATTTGTATCACCCCTGTAAGCAGAAAACCACTTGTCCTGCATAGGAGATAATCATAAAAACAAAATCCTGACAATGTCAAGGAAGTTTTGGTGGTTACAGTTACCTGCCGAAAGCAGCCACTTGGAAGCCTGAGGATCACAGGTATTAAATACTTAAAGCTGAAACTTTCTCTTGATGGAATGAGGAAGTCTTGAAAGGGGATTGAAAAGGGTATAACTTGGCTGTTCTCTTTCTGCTATCTTGGAGCCTGCGGAGGCTGCAAGGAATAGGTCTTGTGTGATGACAAACATGTCTGGAAAGCTTTGGTCCAAGGTCATTTTTGCTGACTATAGCAGGGTCTCCAGAACCAGAGAGAGCACACAGCTCTTTTTAAAATTCAAAGTGGCCCTGGCTGGTAGCACAGTGGATAAGGTGCCGGCCTGCGAACCCAAAGGTCGCAGGTTCGATTCCCCAGCGAGAGCACATAACACAGCTGCAAACCAGGTCTCCAGTCAGATCTGTGGCTGGAGGCAGGTGAAAAGCAGCCATACATTGATGTCTTTCTCCCTCTCTGCCTCTCTCCCTTCCCCTCTTTCTAGAAATGATGAAATAAAATCTTAAAAAAAAAATTCAAAGTGTTTATACCCAAGATGAAACTGTGTAGGCAAGAGATGTGCTTCTGTGTACCAAGCAAAGAACAATACAGTGACTCCTAGTGGCATGTGGAACAAAGCCAGAGTCATCTGGGGAAAGGTAACTCGTGTGCATGGTTGGTATTACATTCCAAAGCAACCTTCCTGCCAAGGCCATCGGACACAGAATCCATGTATGCTGCACCCCTCAAGGATTTAAATGTATTGAAAAGTAAATAAAAAAGATTTTTTTCTTGAAAAAGAGGGGTGGGGAATTAACTTTCTCATCACACAATTCAAGGTTGCCTTGTGTCATGGCCAGGAAATGAACTATCTTCCATCTTCCTGAAAACTCACCCGTGTGCAGAGAGGTCCTGCGTGCAGGACCGAGGCAAGCTCCTGCCCACCCTTCCCTCATCTCCTGCTGCTCTCCAGTGCCCCCAGCCACACAGCAATTAATGCCTCCATGCCATTGCTCACTGCCATTCTCCTGTCCCCTGGCAAGCCCGAGGAATTGTTCTTTCTGATCTAACTTAATTACCACTTGCCTTCTTGAATGCTGCCTCCTGCCCTGCCCTTTGTATTCTCATAGTATTGAGTCGAAACACCAGTTACACCATTATTTACAAGCTATGGGTTAGATTTTTCCATTATGTCATTTCTAATTTGCATCATCATCTTACAATGTTGATAATATTACCCGCTGAGGAAACTGAGTCTCAGAGGGGTTGAGCACCTGCCTTAGTTACAAGCTAACAAGTAAGTGGCCAGGACAGGTTTCAAAATGAGATCAGGCCGGCCCTGGAGTCACCACGCTTGACTCACAGTGCCTCTTACCCTGACTGTAATTATCCACTTTCAGCTCACTCTGCCCTTCAGCTGAACTCTTCCTGTATTTCCAGGTGACCGCTAAGCCCCTGTGGCAGGGACTCCATAAACCTCTGGAATGAGCAGAGTTGGTCAGATGGGGATTACAGTGACCCAGCACCCAACAGCTGGGGCACTGTGACCTTGAGCTGCCCCGGAAGCTAGAGAGACCACAACCCTACAGTTGCTTCCTCCACAACAGAAGGCAACAGGGTTCAGCAGGGTGAGCAGAGATTCCCTGCTTCCCTCACTAAAGCCTTCTCAGACGGTCCTGACCAGTCCTAGAGGGCTTCCA